>PVKS010003961.1:0-98159 GCA_004027875.1 Aplodontia rufa
AAAATGCTCAGTTAAAATTAGAGAAGGCAGAAAAAAGGGAGGATATTTAAAAAAAGAAACAAGGAGCAAATACAATGAATATGAAACAGTTAGGAATTTAGCTGGTATATATCCAACTATATCTATAATCACCTTAAATGTGAATTTTTTACATGCACCAGTTTGAAAATAGACACTATAATAGTAGATTAAAAAATAAGATCTAAATACATGTTGTCTATAAGAAACCTGAGTTAAATATTAAGACACAGAAAGGTTGAAAGTAAAGGGATCAAAAAAGCGTACTATGCTAACAGTGCTAAAAAGAAAATTGCAGTAGCTGTATTAACTCCAAATAAAGCAAATATAAGAAAAAGGAAATTATCAGAGACAAAGATGGACATGATTTTAAAGGGATCAGTTATCCAAGAAAATAAAAGAATCTTTAATATGTGCATGCAACAACAGCATAGCAAATACTTTAGGTAAAATCTGATAGGACTATAAAGAGAAAGAGTCAAATCCTCTATCATAGTGGGAAAGCTTAACTAACGGATAGATAAGCAATCAAAAAATCAGTAAGGATACAGTTGACTGGAACAACACAAACAACCACCCAGATTTAAAGGATATTTGTAGAAAACTCCATCCAACTCAAGCAAATATACTTTCTTCTCTAGGTCACACGGAACATTCACCAAGAGGGTTCACACTATAGGCCATAATGTATGTACTTTAAATTTTTAAAAATAGAAACAGTATACGTGTATTCTCAGACCACAATGAAATCAAATGAAAAACCCCAGAGAGAAAGATAACTGGAAATTCCCCAAATATTTGGGAATAAAGAAAAGAAAAAAAAAAAAAAAAAGAAGGATTCAAGAAGACATCTCAAGAGAAATTTAAAAAATATTTTGAATGAAATGAAAATAATAATGTATGAAAAATACTACACACCATGATCAAGTGGGATTTATTTAAGGTATGCAAGGCTGGCTCCACATGAGAAAGTCTGTTAGTGTAAACCACCACATTAGTAGACTAAAGAAGAAAAATCCCATGATCAGGAAAAACATTTGCCAAAAATCCAATAAAGACTCATAATAAACTCTCAGAAAATTAGTAACAGAGGTGAATTTTCTCAACATGATAAAGAAGATCTGCAAAAGACCTACTATTAGTATCACAGTTCATGGTAAGAAACAGGATACTCTCCCTAAGGTTGGGAACAGGGTATCAATGTCTCTTTTTCCTACTCCTTTTTAACAACATACTAGAAGTCCTAGTTAGTATAAGATAACAAAAAGAAATAGGCGTACAGATTAGGAAAGAAGAGATAAAACCGTCTTTGTGTGCAGATGACATAATTACCTATGTACAAAATCCAAGAACTTGTTCAAAAAAATCCTGAAACTAAAAAGAAAGTTACCAAGATATGAGATTATATAGAAAAGTTCATGAAGAAAAATTGGAATTTGAAATTAAAAACACAATAGCTCAAAAATAGTATTTCACCACCAAAAAGTGATATATCTAGGTATAAATCTAGCAAGATACATGATTTATATGTCCACAAATACAAAAGAAAGTAAAGAAGATCTAAATAAACAAAGAGCTAGCTCATGTTCATGCATAGAAAGACTCAGCATGAAAATATCTGTTCTTGGGGCTGGAGTGGAGGCTCAGTGGTATGGCACTTGCCTGGCATGTGTGAGGACATGGATTCAAACCCCAGCACCACATGAAGGCCACATGAAGAACTAAATAAAGTTGATTTTTTTCTCTCTCTGTCACTCTGTCCTTCTCTCTTAAAAAAAAAGTAAAAAGAAAAAAGAAAATATCTGTTCTTCCTAACTTCAATTCCAATCAAAATCTGGGCAAGCTAGGTTTAGATAATGACAATCTAATTCTAAAGTTTATAGGGAAAAGCAAAAGATTCAAAAAAGATAGTATAATATTGAAGAAGAAGTTAAGGACTAATATACTGTCTGATTTCATGGTTGTTTTTATCCATTTAACTGCTATAAAAATACTGCAGATTTGGGGCTGCAGGGGTGGCTCAGCTCTTGGAGCGCTTGCCTGGGAAGCGCAGGGATCTGGATTCAAACCCCAACACCATATACACAACTGAGTAACAAAGGCCAGATGAAAAACTAAATAAAGTTGATTCTTTCTCTCTCACTGTCTGTTAAAAAATAGGTTATAAACAACAGAAATTTGCAGAATGACAGTTCTGGGAAGTCTAAGATGAAGGTGACATCAGATTTGTTGTCTGGTGAGGGCTTGATCTGTGCATAAATGGTGACTTTTAACTGTCCTCACATGGCAAAAGGGAGCTTGCTGGAACCTCTTTTATAAGGATGCTAATCCCATCCGTGAGGGTGGAGCCCTCGCAACTTGATAATTCCTGCAATTTTCCACCTCTTAATACTCTTACCTTGGGTATTATATTCCATTGTACAAATTTTGAAGGATGCTAACATTCAGACCATAGAAAAATTAGCTATAAAGATATCAAGACAACATAGTATTGATAAAATAACAGATCCATAGATCAGTGGAGGAGACTAGAGGGTCCAGAAATAAATCCCTACAAATAGAGAAGGATTGGTCTTTAAACAAATGGTGTTAGAACAACTGGACATCCATATTCAGAAACTGAATGCAAACACAGACCTTACACCAGTCACAAACGAATTCAAAATGCATTGTGGACCTCAATGAAACGTAAAAGTATAACACTTTAAGAAGAAAAAAGGAGAAAATCAAAGAGGGGGAGATGCTGAGAAGTAGTAGTAGGGGTAGGTGGGGTGCAGTGTGCATCCGTGATGTTGTGCTGGGCACCTTTGGGTTTGTTTCATCTCATCTGCACAGTAGGTCCACTCTTGGCATCCTGGGCAGATGGGAAACTGAGGGCTAGCCTAGTCCACTGCCTTTCCAGTTGTTCTTCCTGACCTGGGGCCTGTCCTGCACTCACTCCAGGAAACCTGGTTTCAGCCTTTGACATTAGATGATTTTTTCTGGCAGGGAAGTGTCCTCAAAATTAATGATTAATTAATTATAACTTATTAATAGTAGTATAATTAATGATAGGAGTGAAAAGGCAGAAACATGATGAAATTCAAGTGAGAGTGTTCCCATCAAAGCAGAAATGAGTATTAGAAGTGCTCCTTCTTTCCCAGAGAAGAAGGGGATGCAGACAGCAGGATCTCTGCTGGGTAAGTGAATAAAGAGTCAGGGACTTTGGGGGAGAAGTAATAAAATGTGTTCTTTGGGCAGGGGGCCATGAAAAAGAATTTTTTTTTTTAAAAGAGAGAGTGAGAGAGTAAAAGAGTCCATTTTAAATTGAACCCAGGTCCTCATGCATACCAGGCAAGTCCACCACTGAGCCATGAAGCACTTTAACAACTGCATATCAGCTTCCATTTCCAGCCAGTCTATGGACTCTGGAACCAGCCAGGTCCAAGTTAGAAAACCATTTCTGTTACTCTAGTGCTGTGACCTGGGGCATTACTTAGGTTCTTCCAGCCATAATTTTTTCATTTGTAAAATAAAGCAAATGACTGAAATCTCTTTTTGTTTAAGAGAGAGAGAGAGAGAGAGAGAGAGAGAGAATCAATTTTTATTGAGTTTTTCACATTGCTTTCATTTACCCTGAAACTTAGTTGTGTTGGTGCTAGGGTTTGAACTCATGTACCGGAGCATGCTGGGCAAGCGCTGTAACCACCGAGCCGCTGCTCCAGTCCCAAACAACTGAAATCTTAAGGACTATTGTCTTTGCAGGACAATTCTAAGGATCAAAATAATATATACGGAGTGCTTAATAGCACTTGGCTTTTTTTTTTCCTTTTAAAGAGAGTGGGACAGTGAGACAGAGAAAGTGAGAAACAACTTTATTGAGTTTTTCACATGGCCTTCGTTGCTCCAATACTCAGTTGTGTACGTGGTGCTGGGGTTTGAACCCAGGTCCTCACGCTTGCCAGGCAAGCGCCAAAACCGCCGAGTCACCGCTCCAGCAACCAGCACTTGGGTTTTAAATATTGCTCAAAGATAGGGTTATTGTTATTTGTAAAACGCAAGTCAGAGTTGAGTGTAAGAGAATTCTGCACCTTGTTGGACAGCTGGCCATACATATCAAAGGGAACCACTGACCTGGCCCTTCTAGTGGCAAAAGGGGCAGAATCTTTCAGAGCAATGCTGCCATGGGAGATGCCAAGAAGTGAAGCGGCAGTGCCGAGGTGGCCTCCACAATCAGGTCTGGCAAGACCAAGGAGTCTGCTCCTGCCTCTCCACTGTCCACCCGTTAGCTCCCATCCTGGGGTTTTGCGAGGCCAACTCATCTTCCATTCTGATTCCAAAAGCCTGCGTGCCTGCCTTGGGGCAGGTTTCATTCTAGATTCTGTGGATGCAAACACTGAAGATGTGGGGTTTTCTTTTGGCTACAGTGTAACTCGAGAATAGGATGCACACAAATGCTGCTGAGTTTTCTGAAGGCGCCCCCAGTTCCAGGGCTCAGGAAGCAGACAGCGGTAGCCAGCCTTGAACCACGCAGGAGTTATTTCAGAATTTCCCAGAAAACAGCTCACTCAACGCGGGGTATCAGGTTTCCAGCTGGCCCTTTTCCGAGTATATCAAGATAACTGAACCAGTAGCAAAGAATTCAGCTTGGTGGTTGGGAAAATCCCGAAGCACCCCAAAGGAAAGAAAGGCAGAATGCGGTGCAGTCATCAGTGGTCCACCGCCCTGGAGGGGCTGGAGCCCCCTTGTGCTTTGGGGGCGCTACGCCCCCCTTCCCCAAGGGCTGCTGGAACGGAAAGTCCCCAAGACCAGGCCCCAGGCTTGAGATTTCTGTGGGCAGAAAGAAGCCTGCAAGCGCCTATGTTCTAGATGGGGAAGAAATGGAGAAGGGGAAATGGGGGAGAATGGAGATGAGGGAAAGGAGGTACTGAGCAAACTGACGTGTCTCCAGAAGCTTTTCCAGGCTCACAGAACCCCGAGTATTGCTTTTTTATCTTAAAATTCTCACTCTCATTCATTCTCAACTATCTGCGCATGACTTTCCTCTGGGGCAAACTTGCTCTGACAGGCTACATGAATTATTTAACTTCAGGAAACTGTGTTTATCATCTGTAAAATGGGCTTCGTAACCTATGGGAGGATTAAAAAAGCCCAGGTGTGTAAAGCGTTTCACACAGGATCTTCGACAAGCACTTTGGATGTTTTTATTCTTGGATTTCTTTCAAGCCCTTAACAGCAAATGGGAAGCTGAGAATTATGTCACACTAAAAATGTGCATTCAGGACTGTAACATCAGGGTTCTGAACTCTGTCTTGAGACTCAGTTGAGTCAGGAAAACCAGCACCACTCGCACAGTGTGTGCGCAGCACCTTGCTGGGGCAAGTCAGTGTGAGAACTGAGTGATAGCTCCTCTCCTTGGACTTGCAGGACGCTCCTTTGCTGTTACAGCACTTCTGGAATTCTGGTAGCTGGCCTGTTGCTGAATGTGTTTCTGCAGATATTAAACAAGAAGAATCTAGGGGAAAAGTCAAGATGCATTTGCCTGGTTCACATACGTGGACACCTTTAGCAGTGCAGCAGAGGTATTGGAAATAAAAAGTGACGCAGAAGAGTGTGGGGAGTAAGTAGCTGAAAGTCTCCGTCTCTTAGGCAGGGAAGCTGAGAAAATATTCATTTTATTGTTTTTTTTTAAAGAGAGTGGGACAGGGAGAGAGAGGTGGGGGAAGAATAAGTTTGGTGTAGTTTTTCATGTAGCTTTCATTGCTCTGACATTTTGTTGTGTACATGGAGCTGGGGTTTGACTTGGGTCCTTGCACATGCCAGGCAAGTGCCGTAACCGCTGAGCCAATGCTCCAGCCCGAAAATATTAATTTTAATGAGCCAAAATGTTTTATGTACATTTAATCTTTTGACAAAAATTTTCATAGTAGGAATATTTCTATTTTTTTATTTTTGGTACTGGAGATTAAACCCAGGGATGCTTTACCACTGAGCTACATTCCCTATCCTTTTTTTTTTTTTTTATTTTTATTTTGAGACAGGGTCTTGCTAAGTTGCTGAGGCTGGTCTTGAACTTGTCTTCCTCCTGCCTCAGTCTCCCGAGTTGCTGGGATTACAGGTGTGCATCACTATGCTCAGCTCATAGCAGGAATCTTTATCCCTAGTTTTTCAGATGAAGGAATTTAGGCTTAGAGAGCTTAAGTCACTTACCTAAGTTCATACAGAGAGCAAGCACCAGGTCTGGATTTGAATCAGGTCACAAATCTGGTAGCCTTTCTCTCTTTTATATCACACTGCCTTTCCTTACAAAGCCTAAATTCAAGGAAATAGATGGAGCTCAATGACAAAGTAGTACATCTTCCCAGTTCTTTGCTCTTGATCCCTGCTTACTCTTTTCCTGGAAAAAGACAATGAAACCACCAGAGGCAGTCTTGGTCACCTTACATCAGAGTGATTACTTTGGATTTTGGCCTGACTGCAGTCCCATGAGACCTCTGCAGAGAGATGCAGTATTTGCCAGCTCATTATAGCACATCTTTGACCCTGTTTCTCCCTAGCAGGCACCTAAGGGTTTGTCTCTCTTTATGAAACCAGCTAAAGAGTTACATATGTCAGCACAGATGAACAGAGCTTTGATGTGAGTCCTGCATCCAGGAAAGCCTTGCTGCTGCCATAATCTGGCTTAGCTCTGTGTCTTTCATCACACTTCCCAAGATGCATCACTGCTTGCTAAGATGAACGCAAACGAGGCTCACAGGCCAAACTCTGTTGACCATGACCTGCATTCGGATAAGCAGCGGATAGATGCTGATTAGTGCATGGCTCCCAGCCTTAACTTCCTTTGATGGGACGTATGCGGACTGATTGGGTCTACATAGTCCATGTCATACAAGGCTCCTATGGAAATCGAAGGTAACAGCAATGAAGTGAGTGTAAGTCACAAACACGGCTCAACTCAAAGTGAACAATTATTCTTTGATTGGGTATAAACAACTAGAGTTTGAAAAGTATGCTTACATTTGCCCTTTTGTCATTTCTGTGTGAACCCAGACCATGCTCCTCGGCTCCGGGTAGAGTGCTTCTGCAGGGCATTCGTGCCTCCCAGATCACAATTAGGCATCTCTCCGTGCTGCCATCTCTGATCCTTTCGCAGGCCTCTCTTCCTTTATCTTTAAGTTGAGCCACATCAGCAAGGTTCCCTTGAGTACATGCACAGCTAGGCTATTCTCTTCCTCTTGTTCTTTTTCTCAACTTGTCTTTGTTTCTTCTAAGCTTTGATTTTCTTTCTGGTTGGCATACCCTGCCTCGCTGTGGCATTCAGAGCTAAACAGTATAGGCACCTGTTACCTCTGCTGAGTAGTCACTGTGTATAGTTACAGCCCAGATATAGCTGTGAGCGCTTGGAATGTAACAATGGGTAAGATGCAATCACTGTGCTGAAGCAGATCCATGGACATCATGGTGCTTTGGGAACTGAAGATGCTCCTGACTGGTTGATTAACCTAGATCTATACCACTTACTTAATAGCTGTATTGTCTATACCATCTTTCTCCTACTCTCCTTACCCTCTGAGGCTCATTCATTGAATAATTCATTGTACACTCCACTTTTAACACGTTAATTAAGTTCGCATGTGTATTTCGATACATTTATAGACTTTTTACTCTGTCACTAATTTATCTGCCTTCTCATTCACAATATTTCTTTTTTCAATATAAATAAGACTTTATTACTATTCATTTAAAATAATACTAATAAGTAGAATCTGAGAAGTTTTTGACTTAACAAGCTTAGGAATTCACTGGATACATATTCATTTCTGGGACACCAATTGTAATATATTACCATACATAATGTAAAGAATAAATAGACTATATTATGGAAACATCAAATTTTAAAAGTCATTAAAATGTAAAACCAGTAAAAAATTCACTCATTTCACTATTTCAGTCCATACTCAAGTTCACTTGAAATATTCTTTTTGACAGTCAGCAGATCCATTACTTAGTAAAAAAGGAACACCATATTTATGCAAAAACTAAAAATTTCCATTAAGAGCTAATTCTCCTTTAAGAACATATCCCACATATTCACAGTATCTAACAGCACAGAACACTTTTATTTGGCCTAAATGTCTCTGAATTATAGCATTACAAGATGGAAGTTCTTTATGCCTGATTATTTGATTGAATTTTGCCCAAATGTCTTCCAGAGTTTGGTTGTTACATTGTATTCTATTGTCCCTCTTGCTCTATAAAGCGAATGCAAATGCAGTGCCTTTAAACCATCCTGCAATTATTTAGACAAAGGAAAACTATTTTCAGTATAATTACTGCTGACAAGTGAAACATTCCAAGATCTCCTCTTGTCTTGTTTTCCTTTTTCTGATTTTTTTATCCAGATTTCCAGAATTCGTCTGTTCAGTCAGTGTATCTGATTGGATTAAGTGCTGTTTTTTCAAACTAGGTTAAAAGTCCAAAAGATCTACTGTGCAAGCATAACTCTGATTTAATGTCATGTTCTGAAATGGTTAAGAACTGTTTCCTATCTTCAGATTCCTCTCCAGAAAGGATAGGTGGTGATCTTTCAGGGTTGAGTTAATGTTTGGACCCATCATGTGGAAAACAAGGAACAAATCTTGATGATGGATGAACAGAAAAGTCTTCAAATGCTTCTTCTGCCATTTTTGGCAGCTGTGTGAGATCACTCTCAGGTGGTGGATAATGTAATATCACTTCTGTAGTCACTCTGAAATAATCCAGTTACTCTCAATGAAGAGAGAATTTCTTAGCTGAATTCTTCAGAGCTAGAATGTAATTTACCATTACAAGATTGTCTCTCCTGTCAAATCAGAGGGAGCAGAACCTTTCAGCACCAGCAGGTGCTCCTGTGTGGGGGAATTCACTTCTGTTTTGAAGGGCAGTTTGGACCCACTGCCTACAGGGGCTGAAGAGATTCCACACGGCCCCTGGCATCAAACATACTTCCAACAGCTCCATTCTGCTGGTGGAACTTAAATTCTCTTTCTACTGCATCCTCCACAGCCCCCAACAGCTTCTTTTCTTCAAAGTCATCCCTTCTCTTACAGACTGATCCCTAACATGGTTCATCTACAATCACATACTGTGACTTCAAGAAACCACTCTTTGATACCAACATGTAGGCTTCCAGATACACAGTTTTTCTTTGCGTATTATAATTCTACATATATTTTTCTATCTAGTAGATGTGATTGTCTGTGCAACTTGACTTCCTTGACTTTTTCAGTATTTTCACAATTATTTTTACTCGTTTATTTTTCCATTTGAGTCTTAGAACACAAAAAAATCTTGTTAATATTTGTGTTAGCATTACATCATATTTGAATTTTAGGATGCAGTGTAGTCAAAGGACAGCATGTCTTTCTAGGTTTTGAACCTGTTGGGCATGGGTATACACTGAACATTAAACAAGACAGAGAATATTCTGAGCCATAGAACAAGCCTCAGTGAGCTTAAAAAGATTCAATTCATACAAAATGTTTTCTAACCACAAGAAAATTAAATAAAAAATAAACTACAGAAAGATACCTGCACAATCCCCAAATAGCTGCAAACCAGATTTCTACATGACCCATTTGTCAAAAAAGAAATAAAAATGGAAATTTAAAAATTACTTTTCATTGAATGAAAATGAAAATACAACATATCAAAAATTGTGGGATAGTACCTAGGTGGCATATGGGGAGAATTTAATAGCACTAAAAACCTGTTAGAAAAGATGCAAAGTCTCAAATTAATGGCCTTGTCTTTTACCTTAAGAAATGAGAAGAGGAGGAAATAAGTCCCAAAGTGAATAGAAAAAAGGAAGTAGGTTAAAGTGGAAAAGAAGTGGAAGAGAGAAAATTAATGAATCCAAAAGCTGTTTGTTTGACAAGTTCAATAACATTCAGAAACCTCTAGTTAGACTGATCAGGAAAAGAGAAAAATACAAATTACCATTATCAGAAATGAGATAAGTAGTATTGCTATGGATTATATGGATGATAAGATAAAATGGAATATTAATAAATTTATGTCAATAAATTTGACAATTTATATGACATAGATGAATTCTTTGAAAGATACAAACCACCAAAGCTCACTCAAGAAAGATAATCTAAATATCCCATCTATTGTATCTATTAAAATAATTGAAACTATGGCTAAAAACACTCTGACAAAGTAAACTCCAGACACAGAGGAGTTCACTAGTGAATCCTACCAAATATTTAAGGAAGAACTAATACTGTTTCTACACTAAGTTTTTAAGAAAAATGATGAGGAAGTGATAGTGAGACCTGGATTACTCTAATGCCCCCAAGAAAAAGACATTACAAGAAAATTACAGGACAATATCTATTGTAAATATTTATGCAAGTATTCTTTTTTTTTTTTAAAGAGAGAGAGAGAGAAAGAGAAAGAAAAAAAGAATCAATTTTATTTAGTTTTTCATGTGGCTTTCGTTGCTCTAACACTTCATTGCATACGTGGTGCTGGGGTTTGAACCTGTATCCCTGTGAATACCAGGAAAGTTCTGTAACCACTGAGTCAGTGTTCCAGGCCCTACGCAAATATCCTTAACAAAGTGTTAGCAAATCCACCAAGATATAAAAATAATTATATATTAGGACCAAGGTTTATCCCAGGAATGCAAGATTGTCTTAATATTTAAAAATCAATGTAACATTATAGAAACAAACTAAGACAGAAAAACTCTACGACCATCACAATGAACACAAACTTGACAAAAATCAATATTTATTTTATAAAAAAATCAGCAAAATGAGAATAAAAAGGGAACTTTCTCAACCTAAGAAAGGGTATCTATAAGAATCTATAAGAAATCTATAAGTAACATTATAATCAATGCAAAACACTAAGTGATTTCTATTAAGATCAGGAATGAAATATGAATGCTCACTTTCATTACTTCTTCATACAAGTGTATTCAAAGTTCTAGCCAGTGAAATAAGGCAAAAGCAAAACAAAATCGTATAGATTAAAAAGTAAAATGCCTTTACTCACAAATAACATGATCATTTGTGAGGAAAACCTAATGAAATCTAAAGACAGGCTACTAGAAATAATAAGTGAGTTTAAACAGGTTTCAGGATACCTCTGCACAAAAATCAGATGCATTTCTATATATAACAAAAAATAAGAAATTTAAATTAAAACATTATAAATTACAATAGCATTAAAATATGAAATACTTGGGCATAAGTTTGACAAATATGTGAAATATCTATATACACTGAAAACTACAAAACATTGCAAGAGAAATTAAAGACCTAAATAAATGGAGAGTTACATTTATGATTGAAAGACTCAATCATAAGATGTTACGTCTGTTAAAACTGATCAACATAATTCTAATCAAAATTTCAGCCATGGCCTTGTTAGTAGAAATGTAAAAAAATGATCTGAAATTCATTTAGAAATGCAAAAGACCTTAAAAAACCCAAAACAATTTTAAAAAACAAAGTTGAAGGATTTTTACTATGTGGTTTCAATAGAATAAAGCTAAAGTAATCAACACAACATGGTATTGGCATTAATATTGACAAATACAGTCATGCAACATAAAAGAAAGTTCAGAAACTGTCATATATAAATATATACCTAACTGATCCTTGACAAGTGACAAAGGTAATCCAGTGAAGCAATGGTTGACTTTTCAACAATGGTGTTAGACTAATTAAGCCTGCAAATAATTCAACAAATGAACGTCAAGCCATACCTCAAAATATACACAAAAAACACATTTAAATAATGGACAACTTAAATAATAGAAAAAAATTTGGATAGGCAATTCACCAAAGAAGATATATTAATGGCAAATAAGTACATGAAAAAAGTCTCAGCATAATTTGTCATTAGGGAAATATAAGGCAAAACCCCAATCAGACATTACTACATGCCTAGTGCAGTAGCTAAAATTAAAACCATTAATTAAAACCAAGTGTTCTAAAGCAGGTTGAGCAAATGAAACTCTCATGTACTATTGGTGAAAATGTAAAATGACAGATCCACTTTGGAAAATTTGATAGTTATCAAAATGATAGACATACATCAATGATACTTCCTACTTCTGAGTATTTATTCAAGAGAAAGGAAAATGTATATCCATTTGAAGACTTTCTATGAACATTCACAGAAAATTTATTTGTAGTAAATACATATTGGAAACAGCCCCAATATCTGTCACCAGGGGACTTGGGAAACAAACTATGGCATAGCCATGAAATGTAAAGTACAACTCAGAATTAAAGTAAAGAATGAATTATTGGCACGGCTATAACATGGATGAATTTCAAAATAATTATGTTTAGTGAAAGAAGCTATATTTCTAGATTAAATTCTAGAAAATACAACCTATAATGACAGTTGATCAGTGATTGCTTGAGGATGAGTGCAGAGAGAGGCAGGAGGGAGAGACTATAAAGGGGTATGAACAAGCTTATGAGGCAATGGGAATGTTTGTCTTGATCATGGTGGTGCTTTCATATGTGTATACATATGAAAGAATTGACCAAATTTTGTGCAATTATTTATAAGTCAATTGTATCTCAATAAAACTATTTGAAAAACTCAACAATTTGACTTAGGAACCAATAGCAAAATATAGGTTAGAGAACACCAAAATCACAGAACTTTAAGATATTACCTTCCATCTCAATTGATGCAGAGAAGGCATTTGATAAAATTCAACACCATTTTATGCTCAAAACTTTGGAAGATAGGGATCAAGGGAAGATACTTCAATTATGTCAGATCCATTTACAACAGACCCATAGCCAACATTATCCTCAATGGAGAAAAACTGAAAGCATTTCCACTGAATTCAGGTACTAGACAAGGCTGTCTGCTCTCCCCTCTCTTATTCAATATAGTCCTTGAAACCCTTGCCAGAGCCATCAGGCAAGACAAGGAAATCAAAGGTATTTGTATAGGAAAAGAGGAAGTTAAGTTGTTTCTATTCGCTGACGACATGATTCTATACCTAGAATACCCACTAACATCGGCCAGAAAACTCCTAGAGCTTATAGGTGATTTCAGCAAAGTAGCTGGCTACAAGATCAACTCCAGCAAATCACTAGCGTTTCTTTACTCCAGCAACAAATCCGCAGAAGAAGAAATCAGGAAATCTCTCCCATTCACCATCACTTCCAAAAAAAATGAAATACTTGGGCATTAACCTTACAAAGGATGTTAAAAGACCCCTACAAAGAAAACTATCAAACACTAAAAAAAGAAATTATAGAAGACCTGTGTAGATGGAAAAACATTCCATGCTCATGGTTAGGCAGAATCAATATAATAAAGATGGCCATTCTACCCAAAGCCCTATACAGAGTCAATGCAATCCCCATCAAGATACCTATGGCATTCTTCACAGATACAGAAAAAGCAATTTGCCCGTTTATTTGGAATAGCAGGAGACCCAGACTAGCCAAAACACTACTCTATAGAAAGGAAGAAGTAGGGGTATCTCAATCCCTGACCTGAAATTATACTACAGAGCCGTAGTAGTAAAAACAGCTTGGTATTGGTATCAAAACAGAACCGAAGATCAGTGGAACAGAATAGAAGATCCTGAGACAAACCCCCATATCTTTAACTATTTGATATTTGATAAAGGGGGCAAAAGCATAGTCTGGAAGAAAGGTAGCCTGTTCAACAAATGGTGTTGGACAAACTGGACTGTCATTTGTAGACAACTGAAGCTGGATCCTTATCTTTCACCCTGCTCAAAAATTAAATCAAAATGGATCAAACACCTGGATATTACACCAACAACTTTAAACTTACTAGAAAAAGAAGTAGGGTCATCACTACACCATGTAGGAGTCGGCCGCTACTTCCTTAACAAAATTCCCATGGCTCAAGCTGTAAAATCAAGAACAAATGAATGGGATGCAATTAAACTAAAAAGCTTTTGCACAGCTAAAGATCAAGTCAAGAGCATCAAGGGAGAACCTACAGAATGGGAGAAAACCTTTGCCTGCTACACCTCAGACAGAGGGCTAATATCCAGAATATACAGGGCACTAAAGAAACTAAACTCCAAACTCACAAATAATCCAATCAATAAATGGGCTGAAGATCTCAAAAGGAACTTCTCTCCAGTGAAAGTCCAGAAAGCCCATAAATATATGAGAAAATGCTCTACATCATTAGCTATAAGGGAAATGCAAATCAAAACTTCAATGAGATACCACCTCACTCCTATTAGAGTGGCAAAAATGAAAAATTCTAGCAATAATAGATGCTGGAGGGGCTGTGGGAAAAGAGGAACACTGTTACACTGCTGGTGGGACTGCAAACTGATTCAGCCACTATGGAAAGCAGTGTGGAGAATCCTCAAAAAATTAGTGCTGGAACCACCTTATGACCCAGCTATCCCACTCCTGGGGATTTTCCCAAAAGTGTTAGAATCAGCGTATTATAGCGATGCGGCTTCCTCAATGTTTACAGCAGCTCAATTTACTATAGCTAGATTATGGAACCAACATAGATGCCCCTCACTGGACGAGTGGATACAAAAACTATGGTACATATATACAATGGAATGCTACTGGGCCATTAGAGAAGACGATATTATGGCTTTTAAAATCAAATGGGTGGGGGGCTGGAGCAGTGGCTCAGTGCTTATGGTGCCTGCCTGGCATGTGTGAGAACATGAGTTCAAACCCCAGCACCACGTACACAACCAAGCATTCTGAGGAATGAAAGTCACATGAAATCAAATGGATGGAGATGGAAGGAATTATGCTAAGTGAAGTATCCCAATCTCAGAGACTCAAGGGCCGAATGGTTTCTCTCATCTGTGGAAGCTAGAATACATGGGGAAGCAGCAGGTTAAACGACTAACCTACAATAACTTCAAATTGTATGATTCTCAGCGTAATAGGGGGATGGCTCCCTAGGATATTTGGAGGCGTAGGGAGGGGGAGGAGGTGTGGGGAGGGTATTTGAAGATCTCCTAGGATACTGGAGAATGGGAATATAGGGGAACCATCTCAGAAGCAGATGTTATTCCTTCACAAGATACCCATTTAATGCAAGAGTTCTGGGGGAAACAGCAACAGGTGAAACCCAAGGTGGTCATCCGTGTTTTGGCATTACCCCTAGATAACTATGTATATATACATTGGTCATTGATGGTTTGATAATGTTTCCCTCTCATTTGTATTTCTATATACTCTTAATTTAAAAAATAATCAATGAGGAAGGGAGAAGGGGAAATTCTGGAACTGAGTTAAAATAACCTTTTAAGTATACCATTGTATATATTAGCATCAGGTACATAAAAATGTTTTTCATCAGTATAAGAATCATGTCACTATACTTGGGTATATTAGGAAAAATATGTGATTCAGAAAGAGAGGCTAATGACCAGGGAATGGGAGGAGGGAGGTGGGGGAGTGCTGGCAGTGGGGAAGATATTGACCAAATTATATTGCTGTATTGTTTGCATCTATGTATATATGACAACAAATCTCATCATTTTGTACAACCACAATGTACCAATAATAATAATCAATGAAAAATTTAAAAAAATTACCTTCACTTTCTTCTAAAATGTACTTTATCTCTGTGAAATCAACTAATTTTGTTAATTGCCCAATCAATTGACCCCAAAGTCCATAATGTAATTCTCTGAACATAAAGAGACCAAGTAGATCATGTCATTAAAATTAAGTTTCTCCACCCTCTTTTTTTCTCTCTTTCTTTATCAAGGTGGGCAGAGAAGAAATTGGGCACATGAGGAAGATTTACCGTAAGGGAAAATACACAATAGGGTGTTGGAAATTTATGATGTGAAACTAGAAAATGTACGCTAATATCTGAAAAATAAATACAAGATTTTCTTCACCCTTTCTCTCCCGTCTTTCCTTATGATCCTCTCTATACTTTTTTAAATCCTCCTTTCTACCTTTCCCTTCCTTTTTTATTGGGAGGTTTCCCCACTCCTTTTGATTCAGATTGCTTTTAGTGCTGCTTCCTCCTGTGAGCCTTGCTTTTCCTCTTGTGGGCTGGCAGAGAACAGTGGAGCAGCCAACACATAAAGCTACTGTTTGTGCATGGCTAAAAACTGTGGTGATTTTACAGCATCCTGGGCATTTCACATCCATGAAATAGGAATTGGGGCTCTGCACCAGGATCTTCTTCTTGTGTTTCCTCTTCTCTTCTGGAGAGGGATGAAGCAGATCTTTTGCAAGAGGCATGTCCTCGTGGGGAGGTTGTCACTGCTGGAAACCCTTCCTTCCTTCTTCAATGCTGTCTTTTCACATTCTATCTCTGCCCACCATCCCTAGCTCCTCCATTTGCTGGCAGGACTGCACCGTGATCCAGACTACAGTATGGACTCTGGAGCAATCTGCCCAGCTTCAAATCCCTTGCGTATTGTGTTTGGCGTGGTATTTAAAACCTTGCTTCAACTCCCCTATCTATGAATGGGGTAAAATCAAATGTTTCTTCTTCAAACAGCTGCTGAGAGGATGAAATGAGCTGAGATAGGAAAAACATTTGGAATGTTGGTCACCATGTAAATTACCATGCTCAGAGCCCCTATTCTATGCATGCACATTGGAATCCTTCATTCTATGCCAGGCACACTGGATTCCAGTTAGTTACATAGAAATAGTCTTAGGCTCAAAGTGGAATGCAAAAAGTGTGAGATTCTAAAGCCTGGACCCAGCCCTGGCCTGGTCAGTATAATTCTCTGACCTTCACCATGCTATATCAAAAGCTTCACTGTTGACTGGTAAAAAGAGAAACTTATATTTATGGCCCCTTCCAGATTTTACCACTGCTCTTAGTAATTCAAGAGCATACAAATAGTATCATATGAAAAGTCTTCCAACAACTTTTTAGGTGCAACTGAGATGAGATTTTCATGTTATAATGAAAGCCATTTGTTAAGAGACAATGCAAATACATGGACATCACAATTGTTAATTTTTTTTTAAAGAGAGAGGGACAGTGAGAGAGACAGAGAAAGAGAGAATCAATTTTATTTAGTTTTCATTGCTCTGACACTTCGTTGTGTACGTGGTGTTGGGGTTCGAACCCATGGACTCGCGCATGCAAACCAAGCCCTGTAACCACTAAGCCACTGCTCCAGCCCCAACAATTGTTAAAATTTTAGTGGAACAGTAAGTTACTCCTTCAATGCTTTATGAGGAACTATTACATAGAGTTTGATTCCTATCTCCTGAAGCTGAACATATTCAAAGTCCTGGATCCAAACTCCCCCTTTCCAAAGTTGTACATGGAGTCTCTAGAGAGGTTAACAGTTTATGTACTTCCTCTGTGAGTGCGGGGAGAATACCATTATAGCTTGGCCTTGGTGATCCAGCAGGAGGAATCCTCACTTCAGGAATACTTAACAGTTTTTCTGGCTTCTCCAAAATCAAGCAGCATGAGGGGTGGGTGAAGCGACCATAGAAAATTCGAGTTCTTATAGCTCACTTTGTGTGAAATTTCCTGGAGTAAGTGGAATAGTCTACATACGATGCTGTCATTCCAAAATGAGAGTCAGCTTGCAGAAGGTGGGGAGATTTGACGTAGAAATTGTTTTTAGTTGACCTTGTCACACATACTTCCGTGATTGTATGATTTGGTGCTTTTTGAAGGGATGTGACCGCAATGGGGAAAGTCACTGCCTTTTTTAACACCCTGTTGGAGAAATTGCTCAATGTATCAGAAATTGGTAATACTTTGAAGGTTGAAGTAAGTAAGTGTTTATGTTTCTATTAGGTGAAGTCCTTATCCATAGGCCACTACTGATTATCCAATCAATTGGAACCAACTTGTCCACTGAAGACAAGCTGACCACAGGGACCAAATAGGAATTTTGTTAAATGAACAGTCATGTTCTAGCTATGAGTCCCAAGTCTCACAGCTATCTAACAAAGTGTTCCTCTCTATTCCTCATAATTCCTAAAGGAAGTCTTTGTTCTGCCTTCTGCAGGAATGAGTTGCTCTCATGAAGCCTACAACATGATTGGTTTTATGTCATTTGCTCCTAGCTGGAATATGGTTTAGGGCTAGCCAGAGGTATCCATGGCAATGCAAACTCTGCAAATCCAGGAGAGGACCTGCAATACTCCTGTCCCTCGCTTGCAGTTCTAGTGTCAGACCAGTTGTAGAGTGGATTGAACGGATTCAGTATCTCTATTAGCCAATATAAAAGATGAAAGGGGCAAACTAATTCAATTTGATTCCCTGGCATCTCTACGTCAGGGCTTGGAAATTTTGAGCATGTGTGTCCATCCATATATTCAAGTTTTGATATGATTTCCAGGATGAGGTTGATTAAAGGATACCAAGGAATCTTTATAAATTGCTGTTAGCTGAGTTCAGTTTTTTAAAAAATCATAGCAATTTATTATTAAAAAATGGAAAATAAAGAAAATGAAGTACAGGTGCACAGAAATATAAACTACTACCACTTTAGTGTATTTCCTGCTTGATAATTTTTCTGTACATATCTTCACAAGGTTGAGATTACATTTGTGCTATTTTTTCATGTACTTCAGATGTTCTGTGCATTTCCCTGTATCATTTTAATGACCGTTTAGTGTCTAAATAATATTCTATTGTAGTTAAATTCTAATGTGATCAACTGTTTTCATATTGTTGGACATAGTGTTATATTGCTATGGATGCTTGTATGTAAATAATTCATAAGTCTCTCTTTAGGATCATTTCCATTAAATGGAATTACAAGGATAGTGTTAACATATTTTTAAGGCTCTAGATACATTTTACTAAAGGTATGTGCCCCGAATACCTTCCCAGTAACAGTATTAAGAGAATATTATATCTCATGCCAAATATTGCCAATATTGTTTCTTGAAAGAGGAAAAGTTCTTATAAAATTGATAGTAAGACAGCATTTTATTGTAGTACTAGTTGCATTTCTATAGTTACTAGTTATTTTTTACTTTTCCTTTTCTGTCAATAACTGTGCTCATTGTTTTCATTTCCATTCACCTTAACAAAACTATTTTATTTTATAAAGTCTCCATGGACACAATAAAATATTGACTAGGAATTAATTTTATTGGATTGATTTAAATATTTTATTTAAAGAAATGTTCTGAAGGCTATAGTTTATTGATAGGAAAAATATAAAGCATACATGTTTACATATTGACATTATAGTTAATAGATTCTCAAAATAACTTGATTTGTTTTGTAGTGCTTCTAGTGGAATGAATTATGCAGAAACATGGTTTTACCTTCAAATCTGAATACATTTAAACTTACATCAAAAAAGAAAAAAGATTAAAATAACTCTGAGAAACTTAAATTTCAGTAGACCACATTGGATTTGTTGAAGAATAAGTTCTTTTATTTACCTCTTCAAGGAAGTCATTATTTTTTTCACCTCTTTGTTTGCCTCTTTGTCCTATAAAGAAAATACAAGTATACAATGAAATTTCACACACTCAATGCTAGTGTTGGTACTTTGACATAGATTATTGCTGAATGCAGGCTTATTCTTTTTGAAAGGCCATTACAAAGAATGTGTGGATTTCTTATGGTCAAGCATGATCCAGATCTATGAGGACTTGGGTAAGTGGAGTTCCCATGATCTTCCTGCACCAGATTTGGAGTGGTAGGATTTAGGAAGAGGAAAGTCTTCCATGCAGGCTATACAATGGATCCACCAATATGTTAACAATATTAGTGTTTTCCTCTTCAACTATGAGATATGAAGAAGCCCTAGACCTTCCAGCAGAATTTGAAGAAATATGAGATTCTATCTTAAGGGCCAAACACCCCCCCACACACACACACTATTACTGACTTTATGAAGCAGATTATATTGAAGATAACTACCCAGAAGACTGTCTTAGAAGGGTGATTAATGTCACTTCAAAATATTATAGAAATTTTAAAATATAGTCCCTTCCCAGATTAGTACATACATCATTGTTAAAAAATATTATACAATGCTTTTTATATTTGAGCTTTCTCAGTACACTTCAGACCAATGAGCATTAATAGTGCCTCTAGGCAAACAACTTTCAGACTACTGATGAAGTCATTATTTCATTCAGCAATCTTTTTACAGTGCCTTAGACATAGGAATCCCTTTTATTTATTTTTTTAAAGAGAGAGGGACAGTGAGAAAGAGAGAGAGAGAGAAAGAATCAATTTTATTTTGTTTTCCATGTGGCTTTCACTGCTTGGACACTTCATTGTGTACGTGGTGCTGGGGTCTGAACTCTCATCCCTGTGCATGCCAGGCAAGCACCGCAACCACTGAGCCACTGCTCCAGCTCCTTTTATTTTTTTAAAGAGGAATGCTTCTCGGGATCTGAGATTACCTTCCTAGGGTCAAGAAAAGTCCACATGAATAATAAAAATACTGCAATTTCAAACTTTTGGGATGTAAAGCTGGTTGTACATGCCAAACTGTGCTCTAGAGACCAAATGGCTGACATTCACAGTATCAAGAAGGAGTGTGATGGGCTTGAGCTCCCTGGTAGGGGACAAAAAATATCTTTAAATGACTCACAGGCAATGAAGAAGTTACAAATGCCACAAGAAAGAGGCACTTGCCTCTAAGCATGTTCATGTGAAGGAGTGGGAACTAATGTCCAGGTTGTCTTCATTTTAATTTGTGGCACATTTTGACAATAAAGAAATTGACCAGCAAAATCAGTAATGGGCTATATTTCATTCTGAAAAAATCTTGTTAGAGATAGTTCTACATGTAATTTACTTCATTCTGTTCTCATTGGAAGAGAAAGTGAAATATTCCTGACAAAACTTTTACCTCTTGCAAAAAAATTACTAAGATTACAAATGGAGACATCACTGGAAAAAAAGGCAATGCAGGAAATATCTACTCATGTATCTTGCTATTATAGAAATACACAGAATCCAAATTTCTTAATTATATTTACTACTGGTCTACTTATTATTACTGTTCACACTATTATTTTTATTTATGTAGAATTAGTGTTTTGGTTCTTTCGGCAAATACTTATTGAATGGTAATATGCTGGGCACCACACTCAGCGCTAGGAATAATGTGGTGAATGAAGCAGTCTTGGTTGGTTCTTTATTGGAACAATCACACAAAATCGATATAATCACACCTATAGTAAATGATATGAAGGGAAAACATGAGGGCCCGTATTGCCAGGGGGTATCAAGGATGTCTTCCTGAAGAAATGATATCTGCAGTGAGGTCTGAAGGATGAGTAGGAGTAAAGCTAGTGAAAGGGGTGAGGGGCTGGGTGGGAAGTAGGTGTTTCAGGAAGACTGAAGAACATGCTCTAAGGGTGAAAGGCAGGGGCAAACATGGGGCAGCAAAGGGGAGTGGGGGACGTGTGAAGCTCAAGAGACTGGTAGGGGCTGAATCAGAGCCTTGAAGTACATCCTAAAGAGGCTGGATTGTAATCGCACAGCAAGGGGTTTTAAGTAGGAAAATAATATGTTGAGATTTATGTTTAATCTGCTGCGTTGGCTGCTACTGGGAGTCAAGAGTGGACTGGCATGAGGCACAGCAGCTGTGGAAGAACAGATGGGAGGCTCTCAGGCCTGGAAGACCAGGAGAAGGCAGGTGGTGCCCTGAGCTAGCAGCAGCGGTGGAGAGAGTGATTAGTGAAGTGGGTCAAAGCATGTTTTAGAAGAGGAATTCTAAGAATTTAGTGACTGTAGATATGTCTGGGAATGGAAGGTAGGGAAAAGGAGGCATTAAGAATGATTCTCAGGTTTCCCTGTTGAGAGGATGGAGGTGCCACTAACAAAGAGGGACAGTGGAGAAAAAGAAGATCCAAAGGCCTGATGGTGAGTTGATTTGGGATGTTTGAGGGACATCCAAGTGGAAATGTCAAGTAGGAAGTTTTTCTGTTGTTCTAGAGCTTAGAAGAGAAGTCTAGAAATATAAATTTGAGGACCTCTGGCATGTAGATGACATTTAAAGCATGGAGGAAAGGCTTGGAGGTGGGGAGATGAAGAAAGAAGAGAAGAGACAAGGGACTTACAGACTAAGGACCAAACCCTGAGCCATGCCAGTATTTAGCCCTCTCGTGAGAGCTCTAAATTTCATGTATAGGATTTGTATGTCAAACCGGGTATTACACATCATTATCATATGCTATTCTAATATTGCATACTAACATGAATGTACAGATAGTTCAAAATAACTGCATGTAACCCAAACTGACACTGTTCAGGAAAGATGTGAAAGACAGTAGGGACCCCATCACCAACACCAAGCAAGCAAATAGGAGGAAAAAATCTGCTTTCCACTGAAAAAAATTACTTAAAACTTTGTTTCCTGGGGAAGGACTCCTGCAACTGAGACTGCCATTTCGTACCTCCTATCAGCTACTGGAACCTAATATGGGAGTTGAGTTAGAAGGGCAATCAACCCTGTTGGTAATGCCAAACATCCAGAATACACATATCAGCACCCAAGACCTCGCTTGGGTGTCTGTAGAAGGAACTCAGTGACACTCTTTAGAGACACAGGTGTCCCCCAACCCTAGAGTTCCTGGGCAGATCTTGTGTGACTTCCCGTTTTCTACCTCATTTCCTACGAATGCCCTGCACACTCCTACTCTAGGCAAACCATTCTTCACTTTTTCAATTCTGTGCCTCTTTTCATGACATACAATGTTCTTTACTCACGCTTCCATGTTGTATAAACCTTTCAAAGTCCACCTCTATTGTCACCTAACCTTTACTAGAAGGAAAAAAAGTCCTCATTTTAAAACTTTTTATAACCAAATATTTGTGCCTCTCTTAGCACTTCATGCTCTCTAACTCGAGCCATAGCCATGTGGTATACACCAGAAGTTCCACAAGCTCCTAGGAGGTAGCAGGCGTATCGTACTTGTTTATCCTGCAGACCACACTCCACAGTGCAGCCTGCACTGCTCCAACACAGAGGGGAAAGCTTTTTCTGAGGCATTTCTTTTTTATTATGAATCAGAGGATGATAACATTTGGTGGTTTGAGAAGGGAGCAAAAACACATTTACTTATTTCCATACAACACCAGGCAATGGTTCAGAAGAGCACAGATTGAGCTGTTAAACCTGAACCATGTCAAAACCATATAGTATTTCCAGAATTCTGAATTTGAGAATAAAAGGGCAAGAGGCAATGCAGTAGTTTCTTTTCTATTAATGGCAGGTGTACAAAAACAAAGAAAATGTTAATACATACTTTTAATCCTTTTTATGGCCTTGGATAACCTCACTGTGCTCTGAGCTGGGCAACCCATCTAGCTTGTCTGCTGCCTACACAGTTTAATCACCAGCTCTTGGGGTGTCTGGCTCCTTCCCAGGGGGCTTGGCCCATCCTCTGCAGTCTCATGCCTAACAAGGATCAGGATGTTTTGTCTGCTAACCCATAACTTGTATGCCCCTTAAAGATTCAAGTGGTCTTCTAGCGACGCGTCATCTCACAAAACTATTGCAAATTTTAAAACTTCACAGTGCATGTAAAATCCATGTCAATGTTTTAGACTAAAAGAAAATGCTACCATAGAAGCAGAGTGTAGAAAGGTGATGGCAAAATATTCTCATTTCTTCTTGAATGGACAAAAGGTACAAACTGTCAGTTAGAAGATAAATAAATTCTAGAGATCTTATGCATAGCCTGGTGATTGTAGTTAAAATATTATATTGTATACTTGAAATTTGCTAAGAGAGTAAATCTTAAGTATTGTCAACTACAATAAAAAAGGTAAGTGTGGGGTGATGGGTATGTCAGTTTCAATGTGGCAATCATTTTATAGTGTACACATACATCAAAAGAAACCTATGTCATTCTTTACAGACATAGAAAAAGCAATTCTCAAATTCATTTGGAACAATAAGAAACCTAGAATTGCCAAAACACTACTAAGCAAGAAAGATGAAACAGGCAATTTTGCCATACCAGATTTAAAACTATACTATAGAGCTGTAGTAACAAAGACAGCATGGTACTGGTATCAAGATAGGAAAGAAGACCAATGGAATAGAATAGAAGAACCTGAAACAAACCCTCAAATCTTTAAAATCTGATTTTTGACAAAGGGGGACAAAATATTACATGGAGGAGAGACAGCCTCTTCAACAAATGGTGCTGGACAAACTGGACAGCCACTTGCAGAAAGTTGAAATTAGACCCATATCTTCTCCTGGCACAAGAATCAAATCAAAATGGATCAAGGAGCTAGGAATTAAACCAACTACACTGCAAGTGATGGAAGACAAATTAGGTCCAACACTTCAGCATTTGGGAGTAGGCACTCTTGGGGGTAAATCTGATCTTCAGAATCTATATACATTTTATATTATTTTGTTAAAAACTTGTTTGGTTGCTCAAAAAATAAATTTCTCAATAAAAAACATCAAGTTGTATACCTTACATATAAATAATTGTATATGCCAATTACACCTCAATAAAGCTTAAATAGTCAAATTTAATAAAGAGAACTCCAAATATACTAAGCCAGTTTTCCTTATTTTAAGCTTGAACAGTACTGATAAGACACCATCACTCATTGTCACTGTCTAGACTTACCTCTTTGGTAACAATAGGAAGTAATAATGCCAAATGACAGACCTTCCAAGCATTCTGATTTTCCTCAAGATCCATGTAACACTAGAAATAAAAAACAGTCATTTTAAAGGTAATTACATTTTTATGTAATGGATTCAAAGTGATCTTTAAACAGTGGTCTTCATTACCTTGGCCAAGTACAAGTAATTGGACAGAGAGAAACCCGGGTGTAGTTCTTCAGCCTGATTTAAGAGAACACAGACAAGAGGATAATAGGACAGTATCACAACAGCAACCACAAGGGACGAAGATATACTTCAATAAGTAAGACATTATTAAACAAACTGCTCTAAGAACTTACATTGATTGTTTCACATTTGAATCATCTTATCAATTTGTCTTTTGGATGTAAACATCTTTTGCATTTAAGCATTAAAATGAAATTGATTACTATGATCATAAAGCTTACAAAGCAATGAGACACTTTTAAGTTTTAAAATTCCTTTATATAATAATTGCCCTCATTTCTCTTTCTCTGTGTTTTCTCTTTTTCTCTTTCAAGAACAAAAGCAACTGGTGATATATTCTCCCCAGGGCAGGTCCTACATGTTTCACAAATTTCAGGAAATGAGAGGAGATACGACTGGTACAATGGCAAGCGTCCATGAGATCAATATTTGATATTTTATGATTTCAACACATTCCACATGAGTTGGATGCTATTTGAAGTCCATCACATCAAGCACTTCTGAAAGAAAGATAGAGCCTTGAAACAACTAGGTCAAGTAGTGGGCTACCTACCTAAGTAGCATTATGAAGGTACTTTACTCCGCTTCTATGCTTTTATGTACCAGTTCCTTATCTTTGGGATATGGGGGATCCTTCAGGTATATGGTAATGCTCCTAAGGAGCTCTTCTTACAACCCAAATCAGTCTTGCTTCAGAGCCTCTTTTGCCCTCATGAAGGCTAAGGCAAATAAGCTCCCCACCTGACCCCAATCCCCACCCTAGAGGGTTGTAGAACCTAAGAGTGTCCCTTTTGAAAATTCACACACATACACTTGTTATACTAGATACAAACAATGCAGACATTTCCAAAATTAAAAAGGGACCATTTCTGCACAGGGTCTAACACTTTATTTTCCCTACAGGTATCAGACACATTTTCATGTTATCATGCACAGACCTACCATATTGTCTATACTGTGGATATGCCATAATTAAATGAAGCCCCCATTAGACATTTAGATTTATTCTTAATTTTCATTATTATAAATAAAAATCAATGCACATACTTGTGCCAATATGCTTATGTATGTGTGTGATTATGTCTGTAGAAGAGATTGTAGAAATTAAAATGGTGAGTTAGAGGAAATGTGAATCTCTGTGTGTGTGTGTGTGTGTGTGTGTGTGTGTGTGTGTGTGTGTGCGCATGCATGTGTGTGTATATGTGTGTTACATTTGAACAGGAATCCAAGTTAGGGTGCTGAGGAGTGCCCTAACACCTTAAGAGAGCACATCCCTCATAAAAGACACACTACTCTTTATTGAATCCAGAAAGGAAGAATTCTGGGAGGAGGAGGAGGACA
This sequence comes from Aplodontia rufa, assembly GCA_004027875.1. Classification (NCBI taxonomy): domain Eukaryota; kingdom Metazoa; phylum Chordata; class Mammalia; order Rodentia; family Aplodontiidae; genus Aplodontia; species Aplodontia rufa. The sequence continues at coordinate 26,138 of PVKS010003961.1, forward strand.
GTATTTTCCAGACTGGGAAGTCAGCCTGTGTTGCAAGTCTTTAAGACCAAGTAGTTGACCAATGTGTGGACCTGTGTAGAATGGAGACAGCAAAGCTACCAACAGATTAAAGGAGGTTGTCAATTTAGTCCTAGCCAGAACTTTGAATGTACTATGGAGTCATGCATGGCGCTGATGGATTCTGGTTCTCCTGCTTGTTTTCTTTTCTAATCATTTCCACTTCAACATTTCTAGTTTAGTAAATACCACTTGAGCCACTGTAATAAAAAGGGCAGAATGAACTTTGTTCAATTGTACCTCCTTCTATGTTCAGTAGTTTGCACCATCTCTGTCCAAATCCTGTCTGGATAATTTGCCCCAATGTATGCACATAAGCAGCTTATATCTTTAATGTTGGCATTTTAATACTACATACATACCTTAACACCTGTGTTTAATTAGCCAAAGTGATTAGAAAACAGAATATTTCTTTTTGTTCTCATGGCTTAAAACAAATGAAACCCAAAGGCATACATGCTTCTAGCCAGCCCTGAATTTCTAAAGTTGGAATAGATTCTGACCTGTTACTAAAGACTTTAGATGAATTACAAGAAGGGCAGCAGCACTCAGTATAATGTTCTAATTAAGGGGCAATTTCTAGAGAGGCTCTGGGAACACCCTTTATCACAACACCTGACGAAGACTGCTGTATGTGTTTACTTGGCTGTCCAAGTTCCTTGAGGGCAGGAACTGTGTTGGTCATTTCTGTACTCCTTGAATGTGACTGTGTTTGGCATTAGTGTGTTTGACTAATGTGTTAAGTGCCATGTACTTAATAAACATTTTTGAATAAATAAATTTTGCTTTAAAACATCTCATAAACTCAAGAAGAAGCCTTCTACCATAATAGGACATAGAAGAAAGCTGTAGAGCTGATGAAACAATTAATAGAGACACAGGGATCATATGACTGCAAAAAGTATGTGGAATCATGGCAGCTTGTTCACCAACACTGCCACGCTTGCCAGCTACTACATCTGCCCATCCTTTGGCTTAGTAGTTTCCAACCCTGCCATGGATTGCTACTGAAATCACCTTGAAATCTTTAAAAAAAGCTGGTCAAGTTTTAAAACAATCTACCTCCAGGTATGTACCCCAGAAAAACAAAAACATCTCCACACAAAAGCTTACCTATGAAAAATTTATAGAAGATTTATTTATAATAGTCCTAAACTGGAAATAACTCAAATGATGATCAATATGTTACTGTATAATGAAGTTATAGTATATCTATATAATGGAATATTACTTGGAACTACTGATATGCTAAATTAAATGAATGAATCTAAAAACATTATGTTCAGTGAAAGAATCCAGATACACAAAGTACAAGTTATATGTGCAGATCAGTGGTTACCTGGACAGGTAATGGAAAAACTCACAGCAAAGGGTAATGATAACTCTCTAGAGTGAAGAAAATGCTTTATTTTTTGGAATGGTGGTAGCTACATTTGGATAAAAATTTGTCAAACTTCACTGAACTGTTTACTTAAAATGGATATGATTCATTGTACATAAACTATATCTTGATATACCCAGAGATTCTGAAACTAATAGTCTTGAGTCATGGTCTTGGATGACATATTTTAAAGCTGTCAAGTGATTCTACTACACTGCCCAGGGTAAGAATCACTCTGAGGGAATCAGGCCATAATTTTTGGATAAGGTGGGAAATATGGTACAACTTGAAAGAATTCCCAGAAGGGATTCACAGATAATGATCAGTCTGAGATTCTTTGAAGCTGTGGAGGCCCTAATTTCCCATTATAAGAGTAAATTAACTGTAGCTAATATTTATATTTCATTAGAACTTTTACTGTATTAGACCCTGGGCCAAGACCATTAGATATATTATTTTATATAACACTTATACAAATCATATAAAGTAGGTATTACCATGCCCACTTAACAGATGAAGAATTTGAGAACAGGAGAAATTTAAAAATGTCCAGGTCATATAAACAGGAAAAGGTTTGGGTCCTAGCTTCATTTTTCAGACTCTAAAGTTAGCGTATTTGACCTCTAAAGGACCCAAATGGGTGGCTCTGGACATCCATTTCTGAACCCATGTCTGTGGAGGGATGGACTGGGTGCAGGAGTTCCAACAATATGGCCTCCTATGGAAACAGGGGATGCAAACTCTCCTAAGGTGTGGGATCCAGGGCCTGTGCTGCTTCCTTGCCCTCCTATCACTCCCACATTTCTTCTTTCCTCCACAGACTTACTCCTCAGCACTCCCGGCTCTTTGGTATAATAAATATGGAGTGAAGCATCCCTCACACTTTCTCCCTTCTTTCTGACAAACACGATGGAACACATTTTTAGATAGAATCTAAGTAATGATCAAAGTGGTGGGATTCCCAAGATAGTTTACCAAGATGTTTAAATTTTAATAAGATTAAAATCCTGAGAGTTCTTTTTTTTATTAAGTACATACTAAGTGCTAGGCACATTCTAAGCAATTTACTTAATATATTTAATTCTCACAACACCACTAGGAGGCAGATATTATTATCTCCATGGTATTGATTAAATTGAGAAAGACAGAGGTTTAATAACATGCTCAATGTTAATCAGCTGGTAAGTGGTAGAGCTGAGACTGATCAAGTAATCTGTTTCTAAAATCTTCCCGCCTTACATCTATATTATTGTGCTACTTAACATGTTTGATTTTATCTGTGTATTTTTCACAGGCATATTAGCATCTTAACTTTCGTATGGTGTTCTAAAAATCTAATTTCCAACCATAACTGTAATATTATGAGAAAAATGAGTTTTAATTTTAAATAACTTTTTTCTAAATAACTTGGCATCTTTTATGTAAATCATTTACCTTAAATCTACCATGATCTAGATTCTTGTAAAATTTAAAATGAAAGAGCTAATTCTCAGTGGTAAAAAATACAAAATAAATAAGGATGTTGTACTCTTTGACTTCATTCATATATTAAATCAAGTCTTTCCTTGTCATTGTGTGACACTGGACAAATTAGTTTCTCAAGCCCCTTTTTATAAAACAAAAATATTACATGAAATAAAAAATTAAAAATGTATTGTCCTTGTGCTTTTATTTCCTATACTGTCTTTGTTGGACTTGTGCTTATCTCAGAACACTTACTTTTTCACAAAGCCCTCCAGGTAGCCATTGGCCACTGGTGAGAGATGGAAAGAGGGAGGAAGCCCATGACTCTAGGAAGTCTAAATTCCTCTCCATTTTACAAAATGGATCCATAAAATACAATGCAAATGCTGGCACTGGATAATACAGTTCAGAGCTTTACTTACATTTTTCAAAATCTGAAATAGGTAGGTGGGGAATGGAAAACATTTAGTACAGGCTGAGAACCCCATACACAAAGTGCATGGGACCAGGATCGCTTCAGATTTTGATTTTTTAAAAAATGTGTATAACTTTACCTTCTAGTAGAGCTTCACTAATCTTAAAATCCCAAATCCTGAATTCTCCAAAATCCAAAAATTTTTGAGAACTGACATGATGGTACTAAAAGTTTTGGATTTTGCAGCATTTTGGATAACAGAATTTTAAATTAGGGATGCTTAACCTGTGACTCTAAGATTTTATAATTGGCTCCAAAGAAAGGCAAAGGATTAGTACCACAGGAAGTTGATTATACTGGTGGATATATTACACATTTACATGTGTTTACACCTACATACTGTTCAAAGTTGTGTTAGCATAACAAATATACATTATAATATGGGAATAAAAATACTGGTTGGATCTGATACCCCAAGAATCTTCCATAGAAGCGTCTGTAACTAAGGAACTTTGTTTTGGCATCTTTTAGTGTTCTAAGATGAACCTGGTTCTATATTAGGCTCATTAGGAGTATTGGGAACAAGTCTGAAAATCAGGGCATGACTGCTTCTGCACATGCTCACATGACTTGGGAAGCTGCTTCTGGATTTGGGAGTAAAGGCTGCTGTACCTAAACCTTCATTTGAGCTCTAGAATTATTTTTAAAAAGCAGATTGTCATTAGTAGGATCTAGGGCATATGTAGTCACTTTAACAAGTCTGATTGGAAATGTAACTTGCACCATGAGAGGCTTAAAAATAGAAGATGCTAAGTCTAGGATTTGTACCGGGGAAGAGAAAGACTTCTGATAACAAGGATCACAGGGACTGTACAGATAGTAGTCAGTTTAATACTAAAATAACAAACAAAATATACCTTAAGGAAGTTGTTCAAAGCTTCTTGTACAGTTGAAGATGGTATTTTTCCAAACAGAGTAGCAGCCATCTTTTTCTCAATCCAGCTGAGTTTTGAGATCTGCAAATACAGAACTTTTTAGCTGCTCACCTTTTGAATGAATAATCTTTCCCCAGTTACATGTGTGCATTTGTATGTTTATGTATGTTCATATAATCACAACAGATATAAATAAAAATGCCCATAAATAATACATGAGAGAATTACACTTCTAGCATTAATGTTAATACCCATAATAAGATGTGTGTCCAATCAGAAGAAAAGGAGTGGGTTGGAGAATAATGCTGATCCTCTTTGTTCATTTTATTTGTGATTCTGAGATGACTGCAGAGTACTTCTTTGCCTAGCATGTAGTAGCTATGAGACTCATCCTTGCTCCCTTCCTGTATACTCTCTGCTGCCAATCAGCCTCTTGAATAAGAAGCAGCATCTCAGAAACGGAAATAGAACAAGGATCCTCAGCTCAGAGATGATACAGAGGGAAGGTACAGTATACCTATTTAAACCAATAACCAACCAAACTAAATTTCACGCCTCCATCTATTGTTTGCTTTCTCTTACCTTTTTTTTTTTTACTTTTTTCAAATAGGAATATTAGATGTGTATTATAAAAGATTAAGCTGATTCAGCAACTAAGAGTTAAAAGGGCAATGATGCAATTAATAACCCCCTAGAAACCCACTGAGCAACTTCTCTCTTGATCCCATCTTCTAGATTCCTAGGTAGCCATTACCTTCCCCAAAATTTCACTTCTATTTAATTTACTTATTTATATGCTTATTTTCACTTCATTTTGAAGTTTGTAAAAATGTTATAATACTGTTTATTTCCTTTTATGATGTTTTTTCACTTAACGTTATGGTTGTAAGATTTCATCCATGTTGATGAAGTCTAGTTGATTAAATGACTTATTAAATATGAAGTTTAATACACTTACATACAAGTTTTTGAGTATTTCCTTGTTCTTATTTTTTTTTAAAGAGGGACAATGAGAGAGAGAGAAAAAAAGAGAATCAATTTTATTCAGTTTTTCATGTGGCTTTCATTGTTCTGACACTTTGTTGTGTACATGGTGCTGGGATTTGAACCTGCGTACTCGTGCATGCCAGGCCAGTGCTGTAACTGCTGAGCCACTGCTCCAGCCCCAAGTGTGTTCTTGTTCTATTAATTACCAAAAGAGGTGGGTGAAATCTCCCAGTATAATGTGAATCTGTATATTTATCTTTATAATTTGGTCAATATTTATTTTATAATTTTGAGATTATTATTAGGAGCATACTAGTTTAGAAATACTCTCTTGGTGAATTGTACTTTTTATTATTTTATAATTATCCTCTTTATCTCTAGAGATAATTTTGCCTTAAAATTTATACGTGTATACATGTGTGTGTCAACAGTTTTATTTTGATTGCTATTTGATATATTTTTGCATTTTTTTAAAAGAGAGAAGGAAAGTGAGAGCGAGAGCGAGAGAGAATCAATTTTTATTGAGTTTTCCACGTGGTTTTCATTGCTCTGACACTTAGTTGTGTACGTGGGTGCTGAAGTTTGAATCCGTATACTTACGCATGCTGGGCAAGCACTGTAACTGCTGAGCCACCGCTCCAGCCCCTGCATATATTTACTTGCTATAATTCATGATCATATATGTTTTTAAAATTAGCTTTATTGCTAGATGTGGTGGCTCATGCCTGTAATCCCAGTAACTTGGGAGCTTAAAGCAGGGCAACTGCAAATTCAAGGCCAGTCTCAGCAACTTAGCAAGCTTAGTGAGATCCTGTATCAAAATAAAAAGTAAAAAGGGCTGGGGATATGGTTCAGTGGTTAATTGCCCCTGGGTTCACTCCTTGGTACAAAAAAAAAATTATTGGCAATGTAGTTCTGTAGTAAAGCACCCCTGAGTTCAATTCCCAGTACAAAAAAAAAGAAAAAAAAAAAGAAAAAAGAACAACAAAAGCCCCCAAAGAAACAAACAACAACAAAAAAATAAAAATCAGCTTTATTGAGGCTTAATTTAAATAAAACAAGATTTCATCTATTGGAGGTATACTGTTCAATGAGTTCTGATAAATGCATGTCATCCTAAACCAACACAACCATCAATATATAGTATATTTCTATCATCCGGAAAAGTTCTCTAATCTCCTTTGCAGTCAATCTCCTTACTGCATTCCTACCCGTAGGCAACTACTGACCTACGACTCTAGTTTGCCTTTTCAGAACTTCACATCAATGGAATTATACATTATGTAGTCTTTTATGAGTTTTCTTGTCATAATTCTTTGAAAAGTCATCCATGTTGTTATGCTTGCTAAAGCTGCTATGAACATTGATTTGGCTGTGTTACTGTAATGTGCTGATTCTGGCTCTTCTGGGAAAATATCCAGAAGAGGTATAGCTGGGTCATATGGCCAATCCATACCTATTTTATTATTTTTTTTTAAAGAGAGAAAGGGACAGTAAGAGAGAGAGAGGGAGAGAGAGAGAGAGAGAGAAAATTTTATTTAGTTTTTCATGTGGTTTTTGTTGCTCCAACACTTCATTGTGTACATGGTGCTGGGGTTCAAACCTGCATCCTCACACATGCCAATCAAGTGCCATAACCACCAACACACTGCTCCAGCCCCCTATCCCTAATTTTTTGAGGAATCTCCACGTTGCTTTCCAGAGTGGGTGTACTAGTCTGCAATTCCACCGGCAGTGTGCTAGTGTTCCTATCTCCCCACAATCTCTCCAGCATCTGTCATTGTTTATATTCTTCATCTTTGTCAATCTGACTAGAGTGAGGTGAAATATTAATGTAGTTTTTATTTGCATTTCTGTGATTACTAGTGATTTAGAACACTTTCTCATATATTCATTGGCTTGCTTGATTTCCTCTGTTGAGAAGTTTCTCTTTAGTTCTCTGGCCCATTTATTTATTTAATTAATTAATTTATTTTTTGGACACATGATATGTTTAATTGTGCATATTACATAGACATACATAGAGACATATTTATGGGCTGTAATTTGTGTTATTTATCAAATTTATGGATCCATTCACATCATTCCTCTCCACTCTGTGGATAATGGAAATGTGGTTACAACTTGTGGAGTGGTTCTTCCTATCTCCTTCAGTGTTTAAATGATTGCATGGTTGATTTACATATATATATATTATATATATTTTTAGTGCATTATAATTTTACATAATGATGGGATTAATTGTCAAGTATTCCTAGATGCACACAAATCAGCAATACAATTTGTTCAATATGCCCCCTACCCTCTAGTTTTATTGAATTTCCTCTCTTTGTGAGTTTTGAGGATTGACTGTTTGTCCTTCTATCCAGAGCTTATCTTTGAGAATTCTTTGTAATGCTGGTTTCCTAATCATGAATCCTGCAATTTTGATCTTTTCGTAAAATGTTCCTTTTTACCCATTGAATTTGAAGCTGCATTTTACTGGGTATAGTATTCTCATCTGCAGGTTATGGTCATTCACACATTGAAATAGCATCCAGGATCTTCTTGCTTCTACAGTCTGAGTTGAAAAGTCAGAGCTGATCCTTATTGGTTTGCTTCTGAATGTGATTTGGCACTTCTCTCTTACAGCTTTTAATATTCTTTCCTTGATTTCCCTGTTATATATTTTGAATATGATGCATCTCAGTGATGCATGTAGTATATACCTTAAGGAAGTTGTTCTCTCCTTTGATTAGGCCTATTTGGTGTCCTATATGCTTCCTGGATGAGCACATCTGATTCTATTTAAACATGGGAATTTTTTTCTTAAATATTGCAGTGATAATGTCCTTTATGCCATTCATTCACAATTCAATTTCTTCTTGTATCTCAATTACTCTTATATTGTTTCTTCTAATTTCATCCCAGACATTTTGAAAACTCTTCTCATGCTCTGAACTTTTTTTTTTCTTCTCTTTTGTCCTCTGTGCAATCAAGCTTACTCAGCCTATCCTTGTTATTGGAAGTTCTTTCTTCAAGAGTTGAGGTTCTGATTTCTACAGAAGTTAGTCTATTATTAAATTCTTCCATCATTCCTCTGATGTGATTGAGGATTTTAGCTCTATTACTTCCTTTTTCAGTATGTCTAGTTCTTTTATAATAGAGTTTTTAATCTTCTGATTAAAGTTTTTAATCTTTCTCACTTAATCCCTTCATTAAATCTTCTTTTAGTTTATTGTTCCTTATAGTAATCATTGATAATTTTTTCTAGGTTTTCATTCTGCTCCCTGTTTGTGGGCTCCTTGGTAGGGGAGTTGTGGGTTTGAGGTGGACCATTTATAGTTTAATTCTTCATTTTTGAAGTGCTTCTTCTGGATCTTTGAATTGAAGTTCCCTGTGCTGAAGCAAGGCAGGTCTTAAGATGCTTCTCCTAGACACCACCCCTCTTCCAGAAATCTGCTTCTGCCTGAAGCTTTGTTTTGCTGCACCTTTTGGATCTAGGCCACAGGGCATGGATGTATAATGTATTGGGAGTGTGGGGACGCCCCCTGGATTGTTGAAATGCAGTAGCAGGAGTGCATCGCCGTGTCCTGGGGTCTTGGAGGCACAGGGAAGGCTGAAATGGAACCTGAGATTGTTGGTGGTGGATATGGGTCCAATATATCTGGACCTGGCATGTATGTGCTGTAGCTGGGTGGCTCTGGGTAGAGTTCTAGGGGTGTCCTGGCAGCTGTTGGCCTGGAACTGGAGTCCTGGGTCTGCATGGTGAGTGGGAGTGTGGCTCCAGGTCAGGGATCCTCCTCAGGGATGTCCTGGGTGCCTTTGGGCTGAGGACTGGGGTCATGGGCCTGTGTGGTAGGTGGGTGGGTAGTTGGGGCATCTCTGGGCAGGTGTCCCTCCTCAGAACTGTCATGGGTGCATGGAGGCATGGGTCCTGAGCCCTGGCCCCACTGGGTGGCTCCAGGATGGAGGGGTCCTCCTTGGGGTTATCATAGATGCCTGCCAGCCAGGCACTGGAGTTTTGGGCCAGCTTGGTGGGTGGGTGGGGCTGTTCTAGGCTGTGAGTTCCTCCTATTATTCTTGTTTTTAGTGCTAGTGCTATGGGAGTCTTGTTAAGGAAAAAGGTGCCTGTACCAATATGGTGGAGTGTTGATCCTATTTTTTCTTTTAATAATTGTGTGATTGCTGATTTAATTCCCAGTTTTTTTATCCATTTTAATTTTTGTGCAGGGTGAGATATAAGGATCTAAATTCAATTGTCTGCATAGGGCTGTCCAGTTTGTCCAGCAACATTTGTTCAACAGGTTGTCTTTCCTCTAAGCTATATTTTTGCCCTCTTCGTTGAATAGCAGATGGTTAAAGATTTGTGGGTTAGTCTCAGTGTCTTTTATCCATTGGACTTCCTGTTTTCTTTGATTCCAATACCATGCTGTTTCTGTTACTACAGCTCTATAGTATAATAGTATAATTTCAGGTCAGGGATTGTGATACATCATGTTTCTTTTTTCTTTTTCTTTCTTTCTTTTTTTTTTTTTTTTTTTTGATCTAGTAGTGCTTTGGCTATCCTGAGTTTGAATTTGAGAATTGATTTTCTGTATCTGTGAAGAATGACACTGATATCTTGATGTATTGAATCTATACAGTACTTTAGGCAGAATGGCCATTTCAACACTATTGATTCTACCTAATCAAGAACACAAGTTGTCTTTCCATCTTCTCAGGTCTTCTTCAATTTCTTTCTTCAATGTCTGATAGTTTTCATTGTGGAGGTCTTTTACTTCCTTTGTTAGATTAATTCTCAAGCATTTATTCTTTTTGAGGTTATTGTGAATGGGACAGATTTCCTGATTTCTTCTTTGATAGAATTATTGTTGGAGTATGTATGGGTGTTGATCTTGTATCCTGCCACTTTGGTGAATTCTTTTATAAGATCTAGAAGTCATCTGATAGAGCTTTTAGGGTATTCTAGGTATAGAATCATATCATCAGCAAATAGATAAGTTAACTTCCTCTTTTTCTATTCGAATGCCTTTAATTTCCTTCTATTGTCTGATTACTCTGACTAGGGTTTCAAGGAGTAAATTGAATAAAAGTGGTGAGAGTGGATAGTCTTGTCTTTTTCCCAAGTTTAGTGGGAATATTTTCAGTTTTTCTCCATTAAGTATAATGTTCCTTTGATTCCTATCTTCTCCAAAGTTTTGAGCATAAATGGGTGTTGGATTTTATCAAAGGCCTTTTCTATATCAATTGAGATGATCATATGGTTTTTGTCTTTAATTTTATTAAATGATGAATTACATTTATTGATTTCATATGTTGAATCAGTCTTGCATGCCTGGAATGAAGACCACTTGATCATGATGTATTATCATTTTTTTTTAAGAGAGAGAAAGGGACAATGAGACAGAGAGAAAGAGAATCAATTTTTATTTAGCTTTTCATGTGGCCTTTGTTGCTCTGACACTTTGTTGTGTATGTGGTGCTGGGTTTAAACCCATGTCCTTGCGCATGCCTTACAAACACCATAACTGCTGAGCCACCGCTCCAGCCCCTATATTATCTTTTTGATATGCTTTCGGATACAGTTTGCTAGACTTTTGTCAAGTATTTTTGCGACTATGTTCATCAGGGCATTGGTCTGTAGTTTCTTTTCTTGATGTGTCTTTGTTGGGTTTTGTTAGCAGGGTTATAGTTGTCTCATAAAAAGTGTTTGGGTGGGTTTCTTCCCTTTTAATTTCATGGAATAGTTTACTAAGCAGAGGTGTTAATAACTCTTCTGTAGAGTTCTGGTATAACAGCTGAGAATCCTTTAGGTCCTGGGATTTTCTTTTTGGGAAGGCCTTTGATGGCTGTTTCAATTTTGTTACCTGATATTGGTCTGCTGAGCTGCTCAATATCATATTAGGTTAAGTTGGGAATGTCCTATGTTGACAGGTATTTGTCCATGTCCTCCAGATTCTCCAACTTGGAGTATAGTTTTTCAAAATAGTTTCTGATAGTCATCTGTATTTCAGATGAGTCAGCGGTGATGTCTCCATTTTTTTTTTTCCTTCTGATTTTGTTCATTTGATTTATTTCATTCTTTCTTTTGGTGAGGCTGGCTAGAGGTCTGTTAATTTTATTTAATTTTTTGAAGAACTAACTATTGCATTGATTTTTTGTTGTTGTTGTTGTCCTCGATTTTATTTATTTCAGCTCTGATCTTGGTTATTTCCTATTTTATACTGAATTTAGGATTGGATTGCTCTTATTTTTGTAAAGATTTGAGGTGGGGCATAAATTTGTTTGGGCTCTCTCCTGATTTTTGATGAAGACAGTCAGTACAATAAACTTACCTCTTAAGAATGCCTTTATACTGTCCCAGAGATTATGATATGTTGAGTCTTCATTTTCATTCACTACCAAGAATTTCTTGATTTCTGTTCTCATTTCCTCTTTGGTCCATTCTTCATTTAAGAGGGTATTATTCAATCTCCATGTATTTATATACTTGTTGTTATTGCTAGGCTCATTCTATTGTGGTCTGATAGGATACATGGGATTGTATAAACTTTTTTGTGTTTGCTAAGATTACCTTTGTGGAATAAGGTATGATCTATTTTGGAGAAGGATTCATGTGTTGCTGAGAAGAAGGCAAACTCAGCCAATTTTGGATGGAAAATTCTGTAGATGTCTGTTAGGTCCATTTGATTTATAGATTATAGAGTTGTTCAGGCTGGCAACATCTTTGTTGATTTTTTTCATGATGTATATCTATTAAAGTCCCCCAGTATTACTGTGTTGAGATTGATAAGTGGTTTAATGTCATAGAGTATATTTCTGATGTATTTGGAAGCATTGGAGTTTGGTGCATAAATGTTACCTGTGGTTACATCTTGTTGATGTAACGTTCTCTTGACTAAGATATAGTGGCCTTTGTCTCTTCTGACTAATTTTTGGTTGAAATCTATTTACACTGGCTTGTTTTTTGGTCAATAAGTATGGTAGGTTTCCCCTCCAACCTTTTACCTCCAATCTGTGGTTCTTTGGCTGTGAGGTGTGTTTCCCATAATATTGTTGGATTTTTGTTTTTCAATCCAGTTTCTAATCTGTGTCTTTTGATTGTGGCATTAAGTCCATTCACATTCAGTGGTAGAATAGATATGTGCTTCTGGTTCTCTGCCTTTGTGAACTTTTCTGTATTTTGTGCTGTTTTGTATATCTTTTAGTGGGTTATGCCTTTATTGACTTTCCTGTTTGTGGGAAAGTTGTTTGCTTGTTCTTCTGTTTGAAGTTTGTTTTGAGTATTCTCTGTAGGGCTGGTTTTGTGTTCATGTATGTTGCTAATTTTACCTTTTTGTGGAATATTTTTATTTCCCTGCGAAATTTGAAGCTGAGTTTTGCTGGGTACAGTACTTTTGGCTGGCAATTTTTTTTCAATGCTTGAAATATCTCATTCCACACTCTCCTTGCCATTGTGGTAGGAGTTAAGAAATTCAAAACAATCTTTATTGGTTTCCCTCTGAGTGTGAGTTGGTATTTTTCTCTTACAGCTTTTAATTTTTTCCCTTGTTTTCTGTTATTCATTTTTAATATGATGTGTCTCAGTTAGTTTGTCATTTTGTTAGGTTTATTTGGTGTACTATAGGCCTTTTGAATATGAATATCTGGATCTGTTCTGATATGGGGGAAATTTTATTTGATTATCTCATTGAGAAGTTTCTTTAGGATTTTCATTTGTTATTCAGTGTTCTTTATCCCAATTATTCTCAGGTTATTTCTTCTGATTTTGTATCAAACTTCTTGGAAATTCTGATCATGATCATTAAGTTTTTTTTCTTGTCTATCCTCAGTGCATTCAAGATTATTCAGCCTGTCTACTGTGTTCGATGTTCTTTCTTTGAGAGCTGAAGTTCTATTTTCTATTGAGTTTACTCTGATATTAATATCTTCCCTGGTGCCTTCAATTTGGTTGACTGTGATTTTCAATTCTAAGAGCTCTGCTCCATCTCTTTTCTCTATATCCAATTCTGTATTAAAATGGTCTTTCAGCTCCTGTAATTGCTCTCTTATTTCCTTCCTTTTAATCCTTTGATCATTTTAATAATCAGATTGTTGTTACTTGTTTCTAAGTTTTCTTCCAGGTCTCTATCCATGGTTTCCTTGGCTTGGAAGTTGTGGGTAACAGGAGAATAGCTTGCCATTTTCCTCATTTTCAGTGTCAGGGAGTGGGGAGATATCTCACTGGTTGTTTCACTTTGGACTTTCTTGATGGGTGTGGAGTGTTTGTCTTTTCCTTTTTAGGGGCTAGGGCATAATTTGTTTAGTACAGTTCAACAACTGACTCCCCAAACTGTGAATTATTATTGACCTTTACATGTTCCAATGTGTCATGAGATAAGGGAAAAGAGTCAATATGAACAGCCAATACATACATACAATGGGCAGCACTGAACTGGTTACTTTGTTTCTTCTGTAACTGTTACAATGTTAATTACCACGTATGAGAGGAATAGAAGGATTAGCAACTATCTTTGGGAAGAACCATCAGAGAAAAACCATTTTAAAATCATTATCATGTTTGGCATTCACTTTAGATTCTCAGTATTTCCTTAGGTAATGAAAAATAGTCTTCACAGCAAAGGAAATGTGACAGGAAGATAAAGAGGAATTTGTGATTTTGGAGTCAGAGAGTTGAGATAATGTAGGATATTTTGATAAAATTTTTTTAAAAAGGTGTGGAAGAGTCTGTAGTAATGACTTTAGGGGAGGGTGAGAGAGAGCAGATCCTGGAGCAGCTGCATGGACTGCCTGCTTTCTCAAGATGGTCATCTCCCATATCTCTGTGGCCAGTTTGCAGGCATGTCTAAGTTATGTGCACTAATGTAGTCCCTGGGTTCAGCCAAGGGGTGGGAGCCCTTCTGATACCAGGGTTATCCATGCCAATTTGTCCTTCTTGGATATGTGTGTTCTTCCCTACCTCTGTGCTGAACCAGCAGAGCGACCACCAAGTGGTGGTCCTTAAAGCTGGAGCTGCCTGTGGTTTTCCTTCCTTGCTTAATGCATCCAAGCTTCTGAGTCTCTAGTTTTCCTTGTTTGTCTACTAATGAGTTTCAGCAATATTTGCCCTTCACCCACCTTGTAGAAAAGTACTCCTGCCATTGGCATTCCACTTCATGGAGAGATTCTACTTGCAATCCTCTCACTGGTCACCATCTTTCACCCTATTGCCTTCTTTCAGGATGTTTTCAGCCTAAACTAATTTTCTACATTCAAGCCCCAGACTCATGTGAAGTTGGGTGAATGGCTTGTAAGTCTCAGGAGTTTCCTCCCTTCCCCACCGTCAAGACTGAGTGAGTAGTCATTGCTATAAGCTTCTGCTGAGTCAGTTTTATTTATGTTCACATTTTTATTTTGCATAGGATAAGTATTTTTTGAGGCTTAGCCACACTGTGGTAGTCCTCAAGTCACTTTCTGCTCTGTGTAGGTCCACAGACACTCACTCCCCAGTAAAGATCTATGTACCAGGCTTAGTAAATGCCTCTGGCTATCAGGTGGTTTCAAGACTGCTTTACCTGTCCTCAGAGCGGGTGTTCCTTGATCCTGGCCATTCTCTTCTCCTATCCCTTCCCTTTTCCTTTCTCTCTTTTTTCTTTTGACTCTTTCACTGATCTATTTAGAAGCGTGTGTGCGCGCGCACACACACACACATTACATATATACATACATATTTTAATATATTTTGTGGCTAGAAAGTTTTAAGTTCTCTGGTCTATATATGCTGGAAATGATCTTTTATACATTTATTCACTTTTGCTATTCCCCCTGCTGGGATGAATTTCAACTTCCTCTTGCACAATTCATATTTATCATCTATACTTACAATTCACAGGTGAGTGTACTAGTAAGAGCAAAGATTTGGAAACAAACTGCCTCTGTTTGAATCCTGTTACATATCACTTATTAGCTGAGTGGCCTTGGGAAAATCATTTACCTTATAGAGTGTTGGAAGAAATAAGTGTGCTACAATATATAATGTAAAAAGAGAAGAGACATGCAAATGTTAGCATTATTACTACTGATTTTAAATATTCTTGGTTTTATGTACTTTTTCTCTACTTTCAGTCAATTGTTCAAACAACAAATACTTGTACAGAAACTTAGTGTGAAGAACTGAGTTTGATGATGAAAAGAATATGAAGAAGTGTAAAATGTGGGTTTTCTGCTGAAGGAGTTTTTAGATAACTTGAGATTAACAGAAAATCATAAATAAAAATGTGAGCTGTTGAAATCCAGCACATCTAGCAAAAGAATGGCATATGTAACCATGTAATACTACAGAAAATGGAGACATCAAACTGTATTTTGTAACATTAAATAAATTATAAAAATCTGAGTGCTATAATATTTCTATTATCTGACTCTCATAACTAGGCTAAAATGGTTTTCCTTCAGATTATTTATCTTTTTTTTTACTTTTTCTTTATTAAAATGTAAGTTCCCTTCCTATCTCATATAATATGAAGAACATGAGTTTGGGAATTAGGCAAATTTTAATTTCAGCGCTGACCTTTTAAAGACTAATTAATTAGGACTTTGGGAAGGTTCTTGGTATCACAAAAAACTCAGATTCTGAACTGTTTAAAACTGGAATAATCACTGCTTTGTAGGACTGTTTTAAAGATTAAAGGCAACAAGAATTAAACTGTACAGTATACATTTGGCTTATAGCAGGTGGGCAACAAAAGCAAACTTCTTTACTTTTAATCCTTTTTCAGTCTTAAAAAGAAAGTCATCTCTTTTGTCCCCCCTAATTTTCACATTTATGAATAGCATTTCCATTTCATGATAACTTTTCCATGCATCTTTTAGGATATAGTTCCACGTTTGTTACTCTTCTATAAACCATTGGGTCTAAGACTGACCAGCTGCCTTTCTTTGAGTATTATATATTATATTCCTTCTAAATTAAGTTCCTTGAACACAAAGACAGTGTTCTATTCGCCTTCTAGTCAGTTAGCCAGCACATAATTTATGCTCAGTAAACATGCTCAGTAAACACTGCTACATGAAAACAAGTCTCCCAACAGAACCATGAGTAATGTACCTATATATAGAGTGCATGTGTATGGGTGGCTGATCCTAACCTGAGTGTGACTACTGCAAAAAAGTGCATATTTATACACATAATTATTGCATATACTATATGAAATAAATATATAAATTATAAAATATAGATTATAATTTTAAAGTACTACATGTCTTGTAAATTTATATAAAATTATAAAAACAGGAATTCATATAAAATTCATACTGATTTTATAATTCTTCCTATAATTGGCACTCAGTAAAAAATAAAAGAATGAATAAATTATTTAAAATGTATCATATATTGGGGCTTCAGTGGTGGCTTGGTGGTTACAGTGCCTGCCTGGCATGCATGTGTACATGGATTTCAACCCCAGCACCATGTATACAACAGAATATTGGAGCAACAAAGGACACATGAAAAACTAAATAAAATCGATTCTCTCTTTCTCTCTTGAATTGTCCGTCTTTCTTTGAAAATAAATAAATAAATGAATGAATAATTGCTGGGGATGTGATTCAGTGGCTAAGCACCCCTGGGTTCAATCCCTAATACCAAAAAAACAAAATAAAAAAAATAAAAAAAAAACCCAAACCCCAAAACCACTGAATCACATTTAAAAAAAAAAATCACATACTCACAATGCATTTAAATAAAATTTATAAATATAGGCATTCAACTTACAGTATAACAGTATCTTCCCTTGAGATAATATAAATAGGCTTCTTCAGGTAAAAGTTTGATTGCTATATCTAGATGTTCCTGAAAGAAATATCCCAAGCAAAAATCATTTTCAAGTTTCAGATATTGTTGAATAATACTGCTCTGAATTCTACTAAAAGTAATCTCTAAAGGGCTGTACAGTATTGTCTCATCACCTTCCTCATCCCTATTGTTAAAATAACTAAATGATGACCCAGAGGGATCATTTATTGGGCATTATAACTAAAGGCAAATAGTAAATGGTGTGTATGTGAATTTCTTATTTTGTTCATCTACTGTTGTAAGTTAAATTTACACTCTATTTTGGACCCCACATGCCCCTGCCAAGTCCATATGTAGATTGTAATTAGTCTCAGTCTAATTATGATGTTGGTGAATTAGCTTATAACTAAAAGGCTAACCATATATCTTTCAAAAAATAGCACTCGTTTCCTGTGTGACTTCTTTCAGGACTTGTAATAATAATAATATTCAATCACCCAAATAGTTTGATTGTTTTGGTCACAGTACAGCTTAGGAGAGTATCATTTCATTTCCTATCTACCATTCAAACGACATAAACATTCCCAGAGCTTAATCTGTTGAATAATTTGATTTATACATGTTAATTATGCATGTAACTACATGAAAGCATTTTTAATATTAATAAATACCTTGAAGCAATATCCATAGTTGACTTTGTTTTGTAAGCCCTCAAACTCAGATACCTGGCCACACAGAACTGCATACCTGAAAAGGATAAAAACAGTGGCTATCAAATAAAATTTTTAATCAAATACCACTAAAACATAATATTTAAAAAGCATTGTTACTGGGCTGGAGCGGCGGCTCGGCAGTTATGGCACTTGCCTGGCATGCGTGAGTATGCGAGTTCAATCCCCAGCACCACGTACACAATGAAGTGTCCAAGGAATGAATGAAAAAACTAAATAAAAATTGCTTCTCTCTCTCTCTCTCACACTATCCCCTCTTTCTTAAAAAAAAAAAAAAAGCATTGCTACTGATCATGATGGCACATGCCTGTAATCCTAGTGATGCAGGAGGCTAAGGCAGGAGCATCACAAGCTCAAAGCAAGTCTCAGCAACTTAGCAAGGCCCTAAACAACTTAGTGAGACCCTGTCTCAAAGTAAAATATAAAAAGGGCTGGGGATATGATAAATTGCTCCTGGGTTCAATCCCTGGTTATCCCCCCCGCAAAAAAAGAAGCATTGCTAAAGATTCAATAAAACTTTAATAAAAGTTTTAATATCAGTGCAAGGACTGTAAAAATAACAAATATTGACATTAACATGAAGCCAGTATACTAAGGTATAGTATAGCTAGGGAAATTAACATTGTCTCATATGTATGTTGTGATGGTAAAATGAGCCAAAACATGTAAAGTGCTTTGAACAGTGCCTGGTACATAGGGAGCCTCCATACATGTCAATTGCCACTATTGTTGCCATCATCAACACCAAAGTCACAAAGAAGTTCTCATAAAAAGTCTAATCACCTAAGTATAAAATTGGAAAACAAAGTTTGAATGAATTTACAAATTTTAAAACATTATTAAAATGAACCTTTTATTTATTTTTTTAAGGAAAGAAGGACAGTGAGAGACAGAGAGAATCACTTTTTTTTTTATTGAGTTTTTTCACATGGCTTTCGTTGCTGTAACACTCAGTTGTATACGTGGGTGCTGGGGCTTGAACCCACGTACTCTCGCATGCCAGGCAAGTGCCGTAACTGCTGACCCACTGCTCCAGCCCCAAAGTGAACCTTTTAAAACTCTTTTCCTCCTTCAGCCTTCTTTAATGTTAAGTAAAAATAATTATCATGACTGAAAACAAATAAAGTCAAAGGTAATTTCTGAGCATACTTTTTCAAAAAAACTTCCCCATCTCCCTCAACCTTTCCTGGAAATAGTGCTACTAGAACTGTGCATCCCATGGATGAAGTACTTTATTCTACTGGAAAAACACAATTTACATAAATGATTATATATATGACTATAAACTGACCACAATATTTATTCCATAATTTGCCTATTTACTCTAAAAAAAGAAAAGCAGATTCCTAGAAAATGACTCTAAAACTCCTTTGTGAAACTGCCATGGTAGCTTCAGGACTCAAAATTTTTTCCCATCATCTTTTTTAAAACATTAATGCATGTTTTTTAAGTTCAAAGCAAAAGTGAGCAGAAAGTACAGATAGTTTCACTGCCCTAAAATCCTCCATATTCTGTCCATTCATCTCTCCCTTCCCCCATCCCCTGGCACTGAACCTTTTTTGTCTTTTCCAGAAAAGTTTGGCCTTTTCTAGAATGTCATATAACTGGAGTCACTCGGTGTGTAGTCTTTTCAGATTGGCTTTTTTAACTTTTTAGTGTGCACTTAAGGTTCTTCCAGGTGTTTTCATGGCTTGATAGCTTATTTCTTTTTAAAGTTGAATAATATTCCATTACCTGGATGTACCACAATCTAGTTACCCCTTCACCCACTGAAGGATATCTTGGTTGCTTCCAAGTTTTGGCGATCATGAATAAAACTGTTATAAACCCTCATCTGCAGGTTTTTATGTAAAAATAAGTTTTCAATTCTTTTGGATAAATATCAAGGAATATGACTGCTGGATACTATGGTAGAAATTTGTTTAATTTTATAAGAAACTGTCAAATTGTGTTCCGAAATGGTTGTATCATTATACATTGCCACCATCAGTAAATAAGAACGTACATCCTTGTCAGCATTTGGTGTAGTTAGGGTTTTGGATTTTGGCCATTCTAATAATTATCTAGTGGTATCTCACTGTTGTTTCAATTTACAATTCCCTGATGACATATTATGTTCAACCTCATTTCATATGCTTACTTGCTGTCTATATATCTTCCTTGGTGAAGTGTCCATTCAGGTTTTTGTTCCATATTTTAACTGTGTTATTTGTTCAGTTTAAAGTATTTTGTATATTTTGTATAATAGTCCTTTGTCAGACATATTTTTAAAAATATTTTCTCCCAGTCTGTGGCTTGTCTTCTCATTTTCTTTATGTTATCTTTTGTGGAAGTTTTAAACTTTAGTGAAGCTCATTTTATTTTTAATTTAATAATTTATGAATTATTTCTTTCATAGATTATTATATCTTTGGTGCTGTATCAAAAAAGCTATTACCATACCCAAGTTTATTTAGGGTTTCTCCAATGTTATCTTCTAGAGTTTTATAGTTTTGTATTTTACATTTAAGTCTATAATGATTTTGAATTAGTTTTTATGAAAGATACAAGGTCTACACTTTTATTCTTTTTGCATGTGGATATCCAGTTGTTTCAACTCTATTTTTTGAAAGGACTATCTTTGCTCTTTTGTCAAAGGCTATTTTGACTATATTTATGTGAATCTATTATGGATTTCCTATTTTGTTCCATTGATAAAATTGTTTTTTTCCCCAATGCTACACTGTTTGCTGTCTTAGTTACTATACTATATTAAGTCTTAAACTTGAGTTGCATTAGTCCACTGGCTGTGTTCTCCATCAATATTGAAGTGTTTTTTTTTTTTCCTCTCCACATAAACTGTTTGTTGTTATCCATAAAATAATTTGCAGAAGCTTGGGATTGTATTGAATCTAGAGATCAACTTGGGAAACACTGACATCTTGACCATACTGAACCTTTCTATATACATGAACATGGTATATATCTCTCCATGTTTTTCATGGTTTGATATCTTCCATTGGAGTTTTGTGTTTTTTCTTCTATAGATCTTGTACAAATTTTGTTAGATTTTTACCTAAGTATTTCAATTTTAGGGGTGCTAATACATATAGTAATGTGTTTTAATTTCATATTTCACTTGTTTATTCATTCCTAGTATATACTGAAGTGATTGACCTTTGTACTTAAACTTATATCTTGCAACCTTGTCATAATTGCTTAATTTCATGAGCTTTCCTGTGAATTATTTTGGATTTTCTACAAAAACAAACATATCAGCAAATAAAGACCACTTTGTTTCTTTACTTACAATCTATATACTTTTCATGTCTTATTGAATTAGCTATAGCATCTAGTAAAATGTTGAACAAAGGGGCATCTTTGCCATGTTCCTAATCTTAGTTTATTTTAATGGCAGGAAAGCAAGTTTCTCACCATGATGTTAACTGTAGGGTTTTTGTAAATGTTCTAACAACTTGAGGAAGTTCTCCTCAATTCCTAATTTGCTGAGATTTTTTGTTTTCAGGGTTTTTTCTTTTTTGTTTGTTTGTTTCATGAATGGATGCTGTCAAATACTCTATCTGTTTATGTTATCATTTGATTTTTCTTCTTTTAGTCTGGTAATGTGATGCACTATATTATTTTATTTTCAAATATGGAGTCAATGACTTACATAGATCCTTGGAGATAAATTCCACTTGGTTTGTAGTATACAATTTTGTATACATTATTTGAATTCAATCTGCCAATATTTTGTTCAAAATTTTGGATTTACATTCATGAGAGATACTGATCTGTAGTTTTCTTATCATTTTTGGTCTGGATTTGATATTTGAGTTGGTACATATACAATGAAAGAGAATGCAGAAAACAGGGACAATTTCTTCCTTAAATATGTGATAAAATTTACCTGTGAACTCATCCAGTCCTGGTGATTTCTCTTTTGGAAGGTTATTAATTATTTATTCCATTTTTAAAAATGGATATAGGCCTACTCATACTATTTGCCATGCTCTTTTGAAATGCACCCTGAAGTTCTGTTGTATCATACTCCCAAAGAGTTCTAGAATGTGGAATAATCCTAATCCTTCCAAAATTCCCACAACTACCTATATAAAACACCATCTTTTTATATTGAGCATTATGATTATCCAACTTATTTGCATGTAAAACCTTTGGTTGATTCCTATTTAAGTACATTTTTCCTTTGGAATAGTTTTAGATTTATAGAAAATTTGTAGACAGTACAGATAGTTCCCATATACCCCACACCATTGCTAATATCTTACAATACATTTGTCATAATTGTACCAATATTGATACGCAATGTTGCCATACAATTGTCACAATACATCTATATTAATATACTACTATTAAATTCACACTTCATTCAACTTTGTTTTTCTCTGATGTCTTAGGAATTTCTGACACCATTCTCTTCATTCGTCCATCCACATTATTTCTATTAATTCACATATTATTAGGCATATTATTTTAAAAATTTAATGTCTAAGTTTTGTAGAGACATAGATGGAGGTTTATTTAGGAAAGCAGATGCAGTCAAGGAGAATGAGGACAATCTCAAGAGAGATACTTTTGGGGTAAAGCAAGGCATACACATTTAATGGAGAATATGGGTTATCTCCAAAGGGAGAGATAGCTTGGGTATAATTTTTGGAATGTTAAAAGTCTTTTGAATTACTATTGTTATTCATCTGTTCCTTTATTTTATGCAACTATTTTTTTAGCATACCTTCTATATTTTCATCTACTAACTAACATCTGAACACATTGGGGTCTAAGATATAGACGGCCTAAAATCACCCCCAGATTCACACTGATCTATTAAATAACTGGACTCAAATTCTGGAGGCAGCATGAGTAAGTCATCAGCTTGCCTACATTTCTACGTGTTTTGTATAAGGTTGTAGAATGCCTGGCTAAAATTCACGTATACTAAACTGATTTCCCTACTCCATATACTAGCACAGAAATTTAAAAAAATACTCATGCTTATTTTTAGAAATATCTATTTTGTGTCTACAAATAGATTATTTCCTAGAGATTAGAAAACAACTCAAATATCTCTCTGTGCTAAAATTAAAGGAACGGTTTAAAGTGGTAGATTTAATCTTGTATTTCCTGAAAATCAGAACTACTTATGTACATCTCTAAGATTTTATTTTGCTTTTTCAACACATTCTCTCCAAGTTATTCAAGTGAAGAAAAAAGCAGAAAAGCTCCATTATTTGTATAAATATCAGTATATGAAATATGTATGTTTTCTCTTTCAAATAATCTGTCACTAGAATCTTATGTTTTTCATGCTCTTTTTGGAAATATGTTTCTTTCAAATCTAAGACATTATCTTTTCACATATCATAAATTCAAGGTCATCTGGCTACCTTCTCCAGAAAGGTCATCACTTCTTTTCTATCAATTAAATGTACTTACATGTCATTTAAAAATATTGTTAATTTTTTAGAATATAATTTAATATTTTATTTCTCAAACCCTCAGGTTGATGGGAACTCTGAAAAAAGTTAACAACATGGTGTTTTATCTCCATCAACATTTACATTTAACTGTAAATGCTTTGACAAGAATTCCAGATTATCAAGACACCACCCTGGTCTGACAAAAACAACAGAATCTTACAGAAAGTTTATGTAGCCTGAAAGTTACAAAGCAATTTCATTTTGGAAAATACAAAGATGAAGACCACCTGTTTAAAATTATTCTTATTTTTTTTAGTTATTATCTATTATTAACCTTTAAAATGATTCTTAAAGAGTACATCTTTTATTTCAAAGTGAAGACTTATAGACTATCACATAATAGCGCAAGCCATGTATCTGTAAGCTTACTCCACGACCAGATGGTAGATAATTTAGGCTTCGGGCCAGCAACTCTGCTGCTATGAACAAATGCATGGGTGTGGCTATGCTCCAGTAAGTCTTTATTGACAAAAACAGGCAGTCAGATTTGGCCTGCAAGCCATACTCTGTCACTCATGCTGAATGGTGAAAAAGTTTTATTAACAATTCAACTTTAAAAAAAAAAAAAACAATTCAACTTTCCAAAAAAGATTTCATCAAAATTAGATATTTTCTCAATGTTCTTTTATAATTAATTTTGGAATCAGTTTGCCTAAATTTCACTCTTATTTCTCAAGTTAAAGTTTAAGTTTCTCTAGTAATCACCTTTCACTTTGACTATTTAATTGAATGATAATTTTCTCATTCAGTAGATATAATACATTATAAGAATTAATATTACATTAAGGTAATTAGGGTGGGGGCTGAGGGACAGACATCTGTAGGGTTATGGTGCTCTGGTCTCACCTCCCATCCTGTGGTGAGATAAGGCAGAGGGCTTGCATCTCATCTTAGGCCATGTGAGGGCAACTCCTAAAGACCTTTTCATATTTTAGCTCATGTGTCTTAGAGTTTGGGTAGGCTGAGGAAATACTATGGGATTCCTGCCCAGGCAGTACAGAGTGAGAGTTTGTGGTGGAGCTCCCCCTGCTGACAGCAGGGCAAAGAAACAGATAGGGTTTGGAAAGTTGCTTTGTACTTCAGTTAGGTGGGCAAAAATGTTTCCCAAGGGCCAAATGGGGCCCCCTGGGAAAGGAGCTGTTTGGAAAGAGACTTTTGCCTATGAATGTACCTAGGGAATCAAATAACTGCAAAGAGGGGTGAATTTATGGAGATCTAAGGCTGAATAATGGGTTATAAATAATTACTTTTCTTTCTTTCTAGCATCTAAGATATCTGTATTTCTGGACCAAAAAAAAAAAAAAAAAAAAAAAAAAAAAAAAAAAAAAAAAAAAAAAAAAAAAAAAAAAAAAAAAAAAAAAAAAAAAAAAAAAAAAAAAAAAAAAAGAAAAAAGAAAAGAAACCCAAACAAACAAAAGTAAGGAACTAAAGCATGCTGTCAAAATGCTACTGAAAGGAAGAGTAACAACTAAAAGCAATGTATATCTTTTTGTATTTTATGATTCTCAAAATACAAAAGAGTCCCAAACAAAATCATGAATAATTTCTTGCTCCAAGGTTATTCATCTGTGCCCACCCAACTAAATGAATTCCCTGTGTTTGAGCTTTCCTGTATTATAGCTGGCTTTTCCTTGACCTGTGGAATTTGTATCCATGACTCAGCAAGTCAGAAGAAAATGGCTAACATGCCTTTATTCTTTGAAGCATTCTTTCTATATTTTGTTTAGAAACAAGATATTATATTTCATTATTTCAATATGTTTTTAAACAAAAGGCTATGTTGTTAGATTTAATTATATTTTATCAAACCACAAAGACATTAGACTTGAAAGATTCATTATGAAGTCTTCAATGAAAGCTTAACTTAAATGTATTTAAAATATGCTTACAGAGGAATACATGAGAATAGATAACATAAGAACAGTTACTGTACTATCTACTAAATACATTTTTTTAAGTGAACGAGGCTGACACATTCATTGGGTCACTCAAAGTTTTAAAAAACTACTGCAATGTATAAAAAAAGCGTATTTGAACATAAAAGACTACACAAATCCTTTATACTTACCACAGATGACAGTATCCATTCATGGGTGCTCTGGCAATAGCTCTTTCACCTAAAGTTTTTCCTGAAAGATAAATACACGTACACTTAATACCTTCATGTGAGTTGGCAGGAAGTGGATTATAGATGTTTCCAAGACCAAAAGCATCATAATCACCTGGAAACTTGTTAGAAAATCACATTTTTTAAAAAAGTGAGTAAGCAACAGTGAGAAATATAGTGAGAAAGAGAGAGAGAGAGAGAGAGAGAGAATCAATTTTATTTAGTGTTTAATCTGGTTTTCATTGCTCTGACACTTAGTTGTGTATGTGGTGGTGGAGTGCAAACCTGGGTCCTTACACATGCCAGTGCTATAACCACTGAGCCAATGCTCCAGCCCTAGAAAAGCACATTTTCACCACTACTCTCAATAATAAACTCAGCATTTTAACTCTTCTCCAGTGATCTGGTCAGTGTGCTGACCAGGTTCAAGACCCTCTGGATTCACTGATTTAAACAAGTACAAGAAAAGTTATTCAATCATTACTTCAAAACATAATAGAAATTATTTTTGTAACCAATTCAAACAATGTCTACTGAATAACTATTAATTAACACATCTGGGAATAAAATGTCAAATAAGACACAGTCCTTAACGTTCTAGGGCTTGCAGGTCAGCAGGTAGCAACTACATAAACAAGTAAATTGCATGCAAAAAAATAACAGCAAGTTAAAAACAGAGCACAGTAGAGTGAGGGATTTAAAGGAGTAAGGAAGACTTACTGAGATGCTCTTGCGGAATCATTTGCAATAATGAAGAGGCTCAGTGACATAAATGATTCCCAAAATCATTTTACTTAATTTTAGAATAACTTTTATCATGTAATAAATACTTTGGGCAGGGGCTTGTCTAATGCCTTGAAAAATCAAAATGCTGTAAACAGAATCATCTTCTGAGAGTGCTTCTTAAAAGGGGTCATTTTGCTTTGTATCTTCTTTTTCTCCCTGATTCTTTTTTTTTTTTTTTTTGGCTTGAAAAGACCATATAGAAAATGCCTTTTTACAAGTGGTTGAGATAACCTTCATGAATAAGCATCTTTAATTCTAAAACCATTCTCCTATTTATTAATTTGTTAGGTGGCACTATATAGTTCTATCCAAAGGGAGCCAGATAATGTAGACATCTACATTAATTTGAAAAATTTTAAAGTATTTTAATAATCACTGACATTATATTGTGGACAAATATTAAAAGAGTTAATAATTTTATTTATTTATTTATTTTAAAAGAGAGAGAGAGGGACAGTGAGAGAGAGAGAAAGAGAGAATCAATTTTTTTATATTTTATTTTAATTATTTTTGAACAACCTTACAAGATTTTAACAAAATAATATAAAATGTGTATATATTCTGGATATTGCAATTATCCCCAGAAGTGCCTCCCCCCAATTACCCTCCCTTATCCCTCCCTTCCCCTTCCCACTATAACTCTAAAAAAAGTATTAGATTGTAAAGCATTACATCAATTCTGGATTTAACTCATGCTACTAGACCAACTTTCTCATTGTCCAGGGTCTAGTCCCCACCTCCACAGATGAGTGGAGAAAATCGACCCTTAGATCTCTGGGTTAAGCTGATTTTACTCATCATGATCTCTTCCATAGCCATCCATTTACCTTCGAAGGCTGCAAGGTCATTGTTTCTAATTGCTGTGTAATATTCCATGGTATAAATGTACCACAATTTTTGGATCCATTCTTCCAGTGAGGGACATCGGGGTTGTTTCCATAGCCTAGCAATAGTAAATTGTGCTGCTATGAACATCGATATTGCTGTGTCACTGTAATGTGCTGATTCTAAGTCCCCTGGAAAGATACCCAGGAGTGGAATAGCAGGGTCATATGGTGGACTCCTCCCTAATTTTTTAAGGATTCTCCATACTGCTTTCCAGAGGGGCTGTACCAGTCTGCAGCTCCACCAACAATGTGTTAGTGTGCCTAGAGAGAATCAATTTTATTTAGTTTTTCACGTGGCTTTCATTGCTCCTACACTTTGTTGTGTGCATGGTGCTGGGCTCAAACCCACGTCCTCATGCGTGCCAGCCAAGTCCCATAACTACTCAGTCATCGCTCCAATCCCAATAATTTTAAATGCATGACTGAAACATACTTGTTAGTGTAAAAATATTAAAAACTAAATCAATGCTTTAGATACGTTGTCAAAAAAAACTTTCAGTGTATTACCACAGGACTAAAATAGAGGTGACTCCATCACTCTTAGAATACAAAAGAAAGTTGGGAAATATATAGAATGATTTCCCAGTCTCACTATGAAGCTGAAGTTCCAAAGGAAAACTATTCTCTCACAGAACTGTATTTTATGATCTTTTTGAGGTATTTGTATTGACCACTTAATTATGAAGGGTACAGTAACATTCCTTTAAATATGATTCCTATTTTGTTTGGAATACAAGCTGTTTTTGTCATCTTTTTCATTGCTGTGACTAAAAGACCCAAAAAGAACAACTTTCGGGGGAAAGGTTTATTTAGGGGTTCACAGTTTCAGAGGTCTCAGTCCATAGAAGGCCATCTCCATTTCTCAGGGGCTCAAGGTGAGGCAGAACATCATGGCAGAAAAGTGTGGCAGAGGGGAGTGGCTCAAGACATCAGAGGCAGAGATACTCCACACCAGATACAAAATATATACCCCAAAGGCACACCCAGAATGACCCACCTCCTCTAGCCACACCCTACCTGCCTTCAGTTGCCAGTTAATCCTTACAAAGGGATTGGATTAAGGCTCTCATAACCCAGTCATTTCACCTCCACCTTTCTGCATTGTCTCACATGTTGAGTTTCTGGGGGACACCTTTCATCCAAACCATAACACAAGCTATGGTCAACCATAATGCTTCAAAAAGGTACTGCATAATGGTATACTGACTGTAAGTTTTATAAGAGTTCTACACTTTTCAGAGATGAAAGTTTCCTTAGCATAACAATTTCAAACATATATTTTGAAAAAATAAAACAAAACAACTGTCAGCACACTTCTTCTTCCCTTACACCAAACCCAGCATTCTTCAATAGCTGCTCTGATTCAGTGTTGATATCCAATAGCTAACCCAGTGCATTTGGTCATGACCTTGTTGAACACATACACTAAATTACAATTGGCAGTCTCTTTATTAACCTTTTCTACACAGTAAGTTCAATAGTGTGTTACTGTCTAAATCAGATTTATGTCTTACCTCTGCCTCCCTCTAACCCCCATTTTAACATTGTTCCTGGATTTTGAATAAATATTTCTTATAGGGATGAATAAAAGGAATTCTTTTTAATTTATTTCAATATCTGAATGAACATATCTGAGGTATTTCTCCTTTTTATTGGGCACAGTATACTTCCCTTCTTTTCCTTCACTCTCTCTCTCCATTTCTTCCTTTCTCCCTCCCTCCCTTTTTTCCTATATATCCTATATCAATCCTATGCTCCATTCTTGCCCCCGAATTTTCTCCATCCCATATCTTTTCCATTTTCACTACCTCATACATTAGAGATTAAAGCTAATTTTACCCTATGGGAAACTGTTACTTCTGTAAGAAAGACTTCCCTGCAGCTGCCTCCAGGCCCTGCTATCACATTCTCCTTTTTGTTATACAATCTCTTAACTCATTATGTCCCATCATCCTATTTATGGAACACCTAAAAAATTAAAATGGACAAATACATCACTTACAGTGGTTCTGTTTTTTGAGGAAAGTAACAGATGAATGATTAGTGATAATATCTATTAATGTTATTAATGATAATGAATTATACAATGAACTCTAGATTATGATTTCCAATGTATTTTAATATACTTGTACCAATTTTATTGAAATATTTACAGAACTAAAAACTTGAGACTCTATGGCTTAATACTCTCCATTCCTTTTTTAATAACAGCTTATTCCACTTTGTTTATTTGAATAAAATTGCCTCCCCCACAAAGTTATAAGCTTTGCCTTAATCTATTTTGAGACTAAATCTATTTTATTATTCTGTTTTTATGATCTTTATGCTACTTACTAATATAAAGCCCAGGGTAGGGCAAGTGTTTTAGAACAAATTTTTGTAGGTGTCAAAACTTACATGGATATGCTTTTATTTTCTCACATATGAAAATAAATTCCCTTGTTCTCTTTGGTTAAATTTTTATTTTCCCTGAAGTTCATAAATCTCTTCTCTAGAATTCAACTTTGTATTCAGTCTCCACACTGGATTGCTCCAGAAAAACTGATCCATAAAGCTGATAATCTATGACAAACAAGAGAGGAAGTTCTCTTATCTTCCTCCCACTGGAGGAAGACTAAGGTACACAGGTCTTTATAAACATATCTCCCAGCTGAAGGAGCATCACAAAGAGTTTAGTAACACTTCTTTTGCAGAAATAAAAACAACAGAGAACCAGACTGAAAGGAGATCACTCTTGCCATTTCTTCTTCATACTGTCTCCGAGAAGAGAATACTGGAAAAGAGGAGGTTTTGGGATAAAAGAAGAATTAAAGGGGTCATGATGACAAATTATTGGGTCATGATGAGAAATTATTATGCTGAAGCTTAGAGAGATGATAGAGGCTTTTGCAAGAAAAGTGTTTTAGCATTCAACGAGTCAAAGTGAAATATAAAAACACCACCACTAACAACAATAATTTGACATTCTGGCTATTTTTTGTTGTTATGGAAAGGTTTCAAAATATACAAAAATGTGTGGATGACAGTATAAAAGACCATCATGCACTCATCACCCACCTTTAACAATTATCAACTCAAGATTAATCTTGATTTTTCCACATATGTTTTGAAAAAACATGAACTGAAATCTAAGAGGTTATTTCTTTGTGGTTCTCAGAGTTCTACCTTTAAAAATGTAAGGTGTTTTATTTTAATTGTAGTATATTATTGCTGGAGACAATAGTTTTCTGCTTATTACTGATCCTCAAATACTACCACTTAATGTCTTATCTTTCTGTGATTATATAAACTTTAAAAGGTGAAACTTGAGATTTTTTAGTTGTCTATTCTAATATGCTCAGTTATTTTAAAACTATACATATTTTAGCTCTGAAAACCCTTTCTAAGACTGTGTATTTTTCACTGCCAGTATACAATAAATAGATTAAACATATTGGTTTTAACTGAAATTATTTAATTACAATTCATTAGTGATTTATTGTAGATTATAATTGCCACTTGAGAATAATCAGTCTTGACAAAATACTTACCAATATTAGCATAATGTTTCTTTTCTTGTGTGTTTGTAGATAACTCACACATGTCTCCATAAGCACGAACAAGTCGCCACATAAACTCTATTTCATCTCTAAACTGAAAAGATAGAATTGCATCTATTAACTCAGTTATGTGTCCAGACTATAACTGTTTTCCACTGTAACTTTTAACAACTTAGGCAGGTTCACTTATATTTTAGATGACTGAATCTATTCACATGCATATTTAAATATTTAACATTTTAAATCCAAATACCATAACTAAGAAATGTGACCTAACGTAGTGTTACATTTGGATCTTAAAATGAATTAATATTACCTAGGAACTCGATCCAGCTATGTAGAAGACAGAATTGACAGGAGAATCCACAAATTTTCTGTGGGCTATACTGTCTTCTTATTTTCTCTTCCTAAGTTATCTATTTTATCAATATAGATAGCTCAGTGAACATTTTGGATAATATTTGCATACTGAAGTATATAAACTCAAAAGAGTAGTCATATTTTTTACCTAAACTTCCTAAATATAATCTTGGAGATTTTTTAAGGTTTTAAAATTTTTATTGACAGATAGTAATTGTATCTTTATATGGGGCAGTGTGATGCTTTGGTATATTTCTACTCAGAATACTTAGGTTTTAGATAATGTGTTTAGAGTTTTTAAATCCTCAGACAAAGGTTATGTGGTAGAAGATCTCCCTGAAAATATATAATGAGGGAGAACTCTCCGAATATAATAAAAAAAAAAAACAAAAAACCTTTCTCCCGTACAGAAGGAGTCTTCCAAGATTCTCCACAGCTCTTGTATTTCTGGCCTGAGCTCTGGCAGAATGAGGGCCTATGTGGAGACCCTTTAACCCTTGCCTTTCTTACCCTACCCTGGGCAGCTGTTGATAGTGAAGCTGTCTTATAGATGTATGTGCTCCTTTCTTTGTACTCGCCATATGTAATCAATTACAACCTCCTGAAGGAATAAATTGTTAAGTTTTCTGTTCCACATTGTCCAAGAGAACAGTGATATGCTCTGGTCCATACTGCAGCATTTATTAAATCTGTTTTACTGAACACTTCTCCTGTGTCTGCGCCTCCTTTGTCCCACTTCAGTTAGGCTTAGATTGCTCATGGAAATCTCTTTGGGATATTATAGTCTCCCTCTCCCACCTTTTTCATTAGTGGTGATGGTGAGAGGATGGGCTTCTCCATTCATGTTCAACATTAAACACCGCAAAATGACCTCTGGTTGAAAAGGTTTTAATATTGATACGGCTATTATATTGATAATATAAAAAATTGAAAATTATTTCCTCTCCCCAGAGAACATATACTATATACCTTGGCATAATGTCTTATTTTTATCAGTTATGTTTATTAAAAATACAAATTAATCAAAAAAGAGCAAATCTGTATAATTATGGGTTTGGTTCCTATTTTTATGACCTTTGATTAATTAACTTTTATACTTCTTAAAATTTTTAGTTATTTTATTCAAAAATTTCACATCAATCATTTACATTAAAATGAAAGCTACATATCATTGTCATAAAGTTCTTACCTTTTCTTTGTGATCACAAAGCAGTTCAAAACTCTCCATTTTGTCAGACTGATTCATACGTAAATTATCTGCCTTCTGCAGAAGGGCATCCAACTGTAGTTCTTCTACATGTGTGTTAAAGGCCTTAGTTACTGGAAAACTTTGTTCTTCTGTGTCAGTATTAGCTGTAATATACCTAAAAGGGCAGAAATACTCATCAGCTCCTTTGAAAGTTATGCAACATGGCTACAGTGATATTTTAAAATGCAAGTGAAATCATGCCACCCTTATCTTAAAACTGCAAATGGCGCCCAGTGTTAGAGGAAAGTGCTAAAGTTCTAACAGCCTACAAGGCCCTGTGCAGATACCTCCCAACCCCATTCCTCTCTAACTCATTTCTCACCACTCTTTTCACTCATCTGGCTCCACTATGGCCTCCTTGCTGTTCCTTACGCCTGCCAAGCGCATCCTAGCTCAGGCCCTTTTCTTGCTTCTCTGAGGCAATGCTCTTACCTTAGCCCCTTTATCCACACCCTCACCTCTTTCAAGGCTGCACCAAAGTTATTTCCTCAGCATGGCCCATCCAGATCACTCTATTTAATACCAGAACCCCACACTCCTCATTTTCACTGTCCCTCATCATGCTTGACCTTTCTCTCCAGGGCACACACTAGCTTCTAATATTCGAGGTACCGTTCTAATCTATTACATGCACTGTAACTTGTCAGTATCTGCTCCATGAGAATGCATGCTCCCTGTGGTAGGTTTCATTAGCTTGTGCATCAAGTGCCTAGAACAGGACCTGGCACTCAGTAAGTATTCACTGAATGTTGTTAAATGGATAATACAGAGTTGAAGGAACTCAGCAGCCACTCGTGTGTGTGTGTGTGTGTGTGTGTGTGTGTTTTCACAAACACATATTTATCTGTAGTTGGAAGGACAACGTTCTAATTTTTAACTTAGTTTTAGGAGATTAATGCTACCTCCACATTTCATTTTTGGAAGCATACAATGCAAACAATTTGTTATTTATTCAAACCCTGATTGTTCTAAAAAAGATTTTTGGGAGGTATAAAAAGATATATAAGAGAATGAATTAAAAATAACAAGGAAAGATAAAAAACGAGGCCAAAGATGAATGAAAACAATGAAAAATACGCATTTTTTCGATATCTATACTGTTTTTATAAGGCACACAAATGTGGGGTTTTTTAAAATTTTTGAGTAGCCAATGCAATGAGTTATAGAATTGGCAGTTATTTTGTACAAATAAAAATAAAAGTGAGTTCTTTGGAGAACTACAACTATTTCCAAATGCTAAGACTCAAATTTCTTTCAAAAGCCTTATAAAGAAGACATTTTATAAACTGATATCCAACTTATTAAAAAACATTCTTTTTAATTGGAAACCATGTTTTTCCAGTTGTTCAAATCAAAATACCTGGACTCATCCTTGGCTCACTTTTTTTTTTTTCTCCTAAGTGACAGCTAGCAAATCCTGTTGGTTCTGTCTTCAGCACATACCCTCACTCTAGCCATTTCTCACCAACTCTCCCCAATACCACCCTGGCCTAAACCTCCAACATCTCACTTGAACCACTGCAATGGTCTCCTATCATGTTATCCTGATTTAGTTCTTGACCCTTATAGTCTATTTTCAATACAGAGGCCAGAAACATCTTTCAAAAGCCTGAATCAGATCATGTCACTCCTTTGCTCAGAAGACTCCCACAGATGCCCAAAGCAGAGCAAAACCCTAATCCCTTAAAGTAGTTTATGAGGCCCTACAAAATCTGGCCTAATACCTCTGACCTCATCTGCCACT
This sequence comes from Aplodontia rufa, assembly GCA_004027875.1. Classification (NCBI taxonomy): domain Eukaryota; kingdom Metazoa; phylum Chordata; class Mammalia; order Rodentia; family Aplodontiidae; genus Aplodontia; species Aplodontia rufa. Next base: position 60,012 of record PVKS010003961.1, read on the forward strand.
TTCCTGCTTGTTCATAGTATTCCAGAAACTTTGATTTTTCTGAACCCGTCAGTCAATTTCCTGCTTTAAGATTTTAGTATTTGCTTTTCCTTCTGCCTGCTATGTCCTCCCCTGGATGTCCACATAGTTTACTTCTTTGACTATTTCACATCCTTGTTTATTTTAAATGTAACCTTCTGATTATTGTGGGCAATAAACTATTTACACAGATAACAAAAAAATAAGCTTGCAAATTGTGAAATATGTGAGTTAAGCAAATTGGGTGGATATACAATTAACATGAAAGTCAGTTTTATTTGTATATATCAGCAGCAGAAATATTTCCAAAAAGCATAATTAAAGAAAACATTTCATTTACAATGATCTCAGAGAGTATGAAATATCTAGGAATAAATCTAATGAAGATAACGTGAAATACTGTGGAGAAAATTATAAAAATTATATCAAAAGACATTTGTATCATGACCTAAATTCATGGACAAATACATTATATGCATGGCTAAGAAGACCAAACTTCATAAATACTTGTGAATTCTCTCTAGAGTAATCTATAGATTTGATGGAATTCCAATTTTTATTAACCTAAGAAGATTGTTCACAGAATTTCATAAGGTGATTCTAAGAGTTATATGGAAAAGTGAAAAGTCTAGACTAGTCAAATCATTAGAAAAGGAAAAAGGGTAGAAAACTTAGCTTACCAGATAATAGGGCCTATTGTGAAGCTATACTAATGAATGACAGTATGATACTGGTACAGTGCCCAGACTGAAAAGAAAGAAGTAAAATTATCTTTAGTCACAGGTGACATCATCTTATGCATACAAAGTCCTTTGGAACACAGACACACCACCACCACCACCACACCCTATTAGAACTAATAAACAAGTTCAGAAAGATTGCAGGACACAAGGTCAATATACAGAAAAGAACTGAATTTCTATAAAGCGATGAACAATCTAAAGATAAAATGAAGACAATTTCATGTATAATATGATTTAAAAGAAAATAATTCTTAGAAATACATTTAACAAAGAATTCCAAGATTTTACTAGAAACTACAAGCATTGTTGAAATTAAAGAAGATCTAAAAAGTCTAAATAAATGAAATCTCATTTTTATGGACTGAAAGAGACAATATTATTAGGAAGGATAGCAATGCTCCTAAATTTATCTATAGATTAGAAGAAATTTGTATTAAAATATTAGCTGTCATATTGTTTTCCCAGAAATTGAAAAACATACACACACACACAAAATCCAATGTGGATATCATAAGAAATTTAAATTATGGGTCAATGTCACATACAAAATATATTTAAAAATTGTCAATATCATCATCCAAGGAACTACAGCAAGTATGAGAGATTATATCATAACCAAACTGGGTTTATTCTAGGAATTACAAGTATAGTTTAAAGTAGGAAATTTCTCTAGCTCAACATATAAGAAAAACTATGATCATTCCCATGGTTCTCTCACCTCATTTTCCCCCCAATAAACTCCTACACAATCTCAGGACAAAACAAAAGAAAAAATAATAACCAATAACAAAGTATCATCATCAACAACAATCCTTTATACAAGAAGAAGGGACCTCCAAACTTGATAAAGGTCGTGAAAACTATAATACATTTCATACTCAATGATAAAGGTTTTAAGCATTCCCCTTAAAATCAGAAAGACAATATTTCTAATATTCCTGTTTCTATTCTACATTATGCTGGAGGGTCTGTTTGTCAATACTGAAAGAAAAAGAAATAAGAATTAGAATAATTGAGAAAATAGAAACAGGATTGTCACTAATTGAAGACTATTCAGCAGAAAATCTAAAATAATTTACATATAAGTAATTCTCTAATAAAGGTTTATGATCAATTCTTAAACAACAATTGGATTGCTAACCTCTATAAAGCAAGTTAAAAATACAATTTTATAAAATATAGCATTAATCATAGCAGAAAAAAATAAAAGTTATCTATGAAGATGCCATAATTTTTTAATGACTTTTCTGGAAAAAACAACAAAATATCATCTGAGGATGTTAAGAAACACTTGAATAAGTAGAAAAAGATATCCATGAACAGGAAACATTAAAACAATTTCATATGGCCCCAAATTCAGCTATACTTTTAAAGCAATTTAAGTAAAATCCCAATGAGATCGTCCCAGTGGGACTTTGCTGTGAAACTTAACCTGACCCTAAAGAAAGGACAAGTGCAAGAAGAGCCAAGACAATCTTGAAGAACAGATAGCAGGGCCACAGTAAAAAGGATGAGGCTATGGAAATTAGGTAAATGTGGTATTGGCATAGCAAAATGCCTACTGGACAAAACCACAAGGGGAACATCTGGGAAAGTCTCTTCCCTACATCAAAAACACAAAGGTGAGGGAAAACTGCCTTCCTTCTTGAGATCTTTTATTTGTAAATGACCTTTCTTAGAAAATTATGAGAATGTTTTAAAAGCCAATTTTTAAAGAATAGGGCACATCCAAACATGCCTGGGAAAACTTAACTGTATCTATTAACTTTGGGTTAGGGATCATTTTTACTACCTCACCACCCACCCAAAAAAGGCAATTAATAGATTATCAAATGTCAAACCTAGTTTTTTCAATAGCTTCTTCCCAGGTCTGGAGAAGTTCAGTTTAAAATGTCAAATTTATTACTTTTGTTTTCCTATTTTCTGCTCCTAATTTTTAATAAGGATTGCATCTTGTTCCCTTTGTCAATTATGCATGATTAATTACTTACTTCCATAGCAACAACAGCATCTTTGAAGGCATAGTTGATTAAAAAAGAAAGTGACATTATTTTCTGTGAAAATAAAGTAGTCTATTTATGGAAGTATATCAGACATTATATGCATTGGGATAGGCCCTTAATTCCTCCTTGGAAACACCAAAGGGAAAAACAGATTGAAATCACTTTTAGGAGATCTAGAAACTAGTCTAGGGTTTGTAGCAATCAAGAAAAGTTGAAGTGGTTAGAAATTCCATAATGTCTTTGCTAACCCTTGTCGCAACCTTTCTCTCATGTGGCACAGCTAGGAAGAAGCTGCTGGATTTCTGGTTCCTCATTCAGGACCAACGAAAAATAATGGAAGTTGTTTAAAATGCTATGCTCTGTATGGGGTATTCCTGAGAAACCAGTTTCTGTCTTCCTTGACTCAGAACTCTGAAGGACATAGAGGCATAGTTTGGATTCAAGTTGGCGGCTGCTGAAAGCAGCAAATGGACACTGCAGTACATGTTAGCTACAAAGGGACCACAGACTCATGAGTACGCAGGCCCAAGAGATTATGGTCAGAGGAACATAATAGACTAAGTGTTCAAGGAGATACAGGGTTGAGACTTAGATAAATTAAGATTTAAAACATTCATGTATATGGGAAGAAGTGGGAAAAACGTGCAAGCACATAGACATTCAGGTCCAAGAGAAATGCATGCTTCAGCTTTCCCACAAGACTGAAAAATACAACTGAACTGAAAAATTAACTGGAGGAGAGCAACAGATTTGAATAGGTAGATAAAAGTATAAGCAAACTTGAAGACAGATCATTTGAAAATATTGATTAGGGGCTGGAGGGGTTGTTTGGCGGTTACTGTGCTTGCCTGGCATGTGTGAGGTTGCAGGTTCGAACCCCAGCACCACATACACAGTGAAGTATCAGAGCAATGAAAGCCACATGAAAAAAACTAAAATAAAAAAGAAAATATTGATTAGGAGGAGAAAAAGAATGTAAAGTGGACAGAGTCTAAGGGATTTATGGGATGCCATGAAGGAGATCAAATATACATTATGGGGTTTCAGTAATAGAGAAGCAAGGTGAAGGGGCAGTGAGCTTATTTGAAAAAAATAAAAGCCAAAATCCCAAATCTGAGGGTAGATAAAGAAATACAAATACAAGAAGTTCAATAAACTCCAAGTAGTATAAACTCGAAGAGATTCACATCAAGACATATCATACTTAAATTGCTGAAAGACAAAGACAAAGAGAATCTCAAAAGTAGCAAAAGAGGGCTGGAGTGGTGGCTCAATAGTTTTAGCACTTGCCTGGCATGTGCGAGTTTGAGAGTTCAAACCCCAGCACCACGTACACAATAAAGTCTCAGAGCAACTAAGACCACAAAAAAACTAAATAAAAATTGTTTCTCTCTCTCTCTCACTGTCCCTCTCTCTTTAAAAAAAAAAGTAGCAAAAGAAACTCATCACATGTAAATAATCCTCAAAAGATTATTAGTGGATTTCTCAGCAGAAACCTTGCAGGTCAGAAGGCAGTGAAATGATATATTTTTAGTGATGAAAGAAAAAAGAAGTCAGCTGAGATTCCATAGCCATCCAAAAATGTCTTTCAAAAATGAGGTAGAAATCAAAATACTTCCAGAAAAACAAAGCTGAGTAAGTTCTTACCACTGTTATCTGCCCTATAAGTGATATTAAAGGGAACTTCAAGTTGACCTTAATAATTCAAAGCCATATAAAAACGTAAGGTTCTCCAGTAAAGGTAAAAACCAGTATTATTATAATTTGGGTTGAAGCTTCACTTTTTATTCTTTTTCAGAACTTAGAGAAGTATTAAAATAATTATGATTTATATTAGTGGTTACACAACAGAATGATGAAATTTGTGACATCAACAACATAAATGGGGAATGGTGAAAATGTGAAAGAGCAGAATTTTTGTATGCAATAGAAGTTAAATTGATATTAGTTTAAAATAGATTGTTACAACTTTTATTGTATGTAATCACCATGATAATCACAAGGAAAATAGAGAACATATGCAAAAGGAAATCAAAACATGTCATTACAAAAAAAAACACAAAGGAAGGCAGTAAATGGAGGAAATGAGGGACAAAAATACATATAACACATATAGAAATCAGATAACAAAATGGCAATAGTAAGGCCTTTCCTATCAGTAACTACTTCAAATGTAAATGGATTAACTTCCTCAACCAAAGACATACTGGCAGAATGAATAAAAAAAAAAAAACAGGATCCAACTACATGGTGTCTATGAGACATTCACTGAAAGTTGAAAGTAAAAGAACAGGGGCTGGAGTGGTGGCTCAGTGGTTACGGCGCTTGCCTGGCTTGTGCAAGCACACAGGTTCAAACCCCAGCACCCACGTACACAACTAAGTGTCAGAGCAACGAAAGCCATGTGAAAAAACTCAATAAAAATTTATTCTCTCTCTCTCTCACTGTCTTTCTCTCTTTAAAAAAAAAAGTGAAAAAGCTGGTTCTTGAAAATGGCAACAAAAAGAGGGTGGGAATAACTATACTAATATCACACAGCACAGACTTCAAGTAAAAAAAGCTCAATATCACTAATCATGAGGGATATGTAAATCAAAATCAAAATAAAATACCATCTCAAACCCATCAGGATGGTTACTACAACAAAAACAAAACAAATTTTGGCAAAGTAGAAGAGAAACTGGAAATCTGTGCACTCTTGGTGGGAATGCGAAATGGTATAGTCACAACGAAAGACAATGATGTGTTCTCCCCCAAAATTAAAAGTAGAATTACTAGATGGTCCAGCAATTCCACTTCTGGGTATAGATTCAAAAGACTTAAAAGTAAGGTCTTAAAGAAGTATTTGCACAATTATGTTCACAGCAGTATTATTCACAAAATTCAAACATGAAAACAGCCCAAACTGTCCACTGATAGATTAATGGATAGGCAAAACATGGTGTACGCATCCAATGGAATAGTATTCAATGTTAAAAAAGAACATTCTCATATATGCTACCACATGAAAAAACCTTGAGGACATTATGCTAAGTGAAGTAAGCCAATCACAAAAAGGCAAATACTATACAAATTCACTTACATGAGGCACTTAGATCAATCAAAAGTTTAGAAAGTAGAATGATGGTTGACAAGGACTTGGGGAGGGAGGAATGGAGAGAGTAATTGTTTAATGAGTTTCAGTTTTACAGAATGAAAAGAATTGTGGAGATCAATGGGGTGCCTGCAGGTTGAACAACAATGTAAATATATTAATGACACTGACCTACATGCTTAAACATGGTAACAATGATAAACTTTATATGTATATCATTACAACTAAAAAAGTTAAAATGGAAAAAAGATTTAAAAATACATGCCAAGGATAAGAAAAAATCATAAGTGTAAAAATAGCCTAAGGATACAGATCTGGGGGGCTTTTATTATGACAAACCATTGAAAGTATTGCAGATTCCTTTCTTCTAAAAGTCTTAACTATAACTGAAATATTATTAATTATTTATATTCATTTGTCAGTCATTAGCTATTTTGATAAATACAATTTTTGCCTAATGAAAAAAATCGGAAAAGTACTTTTAAAATACAGTTTGGGGAGACTATTACACATACTTTTTATCTCTGATTTCAGAGTTCTCTGAATCTCCAGATTTGTGTATATATGAATATATTAAAATTATTTATTTTAAATAGCTGGTTTCTAAATATTCTACATATTTCTGTTATATGTATTATTTACTTATAATTTGATTCTTGTGGGGGATACTGGGGATCTTTAGCACAGAACTACTTCCCCAACCCCTCCTTTTTTAAATTTTAAGATAGGGTCTCACTAAGTTGCTTAAGACCTTGCTAACTTGCTGATGCTGGCCTCAAACTTGCAACTCTCCTGACTCAGCTCCCCAAGACACTGGGATTATAGGCATGTGCCACTATGACCAGCTATGATTTTATTCTTCTGTTAATAAAAACAATGTCAGTAGGGTGTCTTAACAAAAGATATACACCTAGCAAGACTGATAAAAATTAAAACATGTAAATTGATCAACATAGCTTTACAAATTATGTAGGAATATTATCTCTAATGATTAGACTAGGAAGAAAGATACTAAACTCTCAAAAAATTATTACAGTTAGATAAGCAATACATCAAAGCTTAAAGCTATTTTCAAACCACAAAAGTATCACTTAGAAATTTGGGAACAGCCAATCTCTAAGCAGTAATCAGAAAAATTCTAAAACAGTAATTTTTGACTTCCATGTTCCAATAATGTCAATAAACTAATTTTCATAATTACTGCAATTAAATATAGACTACAATGTAGGAATCTTTTCTGAAAAAACAATGAAATTTAGTCAGGAGAAGGGATTTCTAAGAGAAGCAATCAATGATTTCCACAGACTCTAGAGTGTGACTGGTGTGAAATCTGATTCAAGCTGCCTTTCTAAGAGAGAATAAAATCTGAGATGACCTTATATTAGATATTTCAATAGGCGAAGGTTTGTCTTCATCTTGGGAGGAGACACAAAATTTTTCCTCTTCAAAGGGGAGTGAGGTACATTCAAAGCTACTGACATTTTTATAAGATGAAGGATATTCAACATTATGGAAGATAGGGGAAATTAAACTTTGAGAGGGATGCTGATGAGTCATAGGTGGAGAATAATTTGTGCTATGATTTTGAGACTGAGGATGAAAGGAATCTTTTGAATCTTTCCTTAATTGGCCACTTTCTTGAACACCAGGGACAAATTCATTTGTTAGAGAGGTAGAGGAAGTAACAGTTGGAAGAGAAAAGAAGGACGCCATGCTTTGTTGATAGGTGGTTCTGTCAGCAGTGTTCCGACGGGCTGAAGAATTAGCTTTTGCTTCAAAATTTATAAAGCTATATTCAGGCTCAGAAAAAGTTATATGTTTTTCAGCATCAGGATAACTTGGCCTTTTAGAAAAGATTTCAATTTCATTTGGGTTAAACATGTTCTGACTAGTTGATTGAGGATCAAAAAACACGGCACTACTGTAACAGGAAACTATACTTAGTTTAGGGGAAGAAAAGCGTCTTCGAGATTTAAAGGCACCAAAGTGGTCTGAAGATTTTGAATCACCGATGCTTGTATCTTCTTGAGAATCAAAGTTAGCTCTACTTTTGTGCTGAAACTGGGAAGTACTGCTTTTGTCAAATCTAACACATAAAGATTTTCTTCTTTCAGAGAGAAATGAACGAGTAGATATATTTGGTGGGTAAGTTAATGTTCTGCTTGTTGTGGCTGAATTGACTTCATTTGTTGTAGAAGGACGAGATGTTTTAAGACCAAGAGATCTATTTGGTCGTAAAATAGAAGAGGCTTCATGATGCTGGGGGTCTGAAGTAACTTGATCCTCAGTACAATTTGGTTGGAAGTTCTGGTCCTCTTTGCAGCAGCTAGAGTTAAAAAAAGGGTCAAATGAGGAAAAAAAAAATTGGGAGCAGAGAGGAGACCTGCCGTTCCTCCTGAAGAATAATATCCACCTTACCATTAGGGAATAAGAAAAATAGGGTAGCTGAAGTTGATGTTCACACAGATGTACCCAAAAGAAGGCATTGTGTAGGTAGAAGACGACCTCTACCTACCTATAAGTATCTGCCCACTTCTACTAAAGTTTAGGGAGGGAAGCTGAAACTCAGAGGAACAGGCAGAAAGAAAGATAAAGGGGATCATATGAAAGGACCCCAGAACTAAAGGATCCCCAGGAAGAAAAATAGAACTTCTGTTTTCAAAGATAATAAATCACAAAATCTGTTTGAGACTATTAAACTAGCATATGTAAAGGAGTTAAAATAAACTTACATCCTATTGACTAATTGCATTAAAAATACTAACCATGGGTGAAGCAGAACCTCTCTGGATAGGATTTTCAACTAAATGTACAGACACTACAGTTATTGTGGGAAACTAAAAGAAGCACTAAATCTGGGTTCATGGATATTTTCAATGTTCTTTACCAAATGAGGTATGAAACACATGGAGTGTTTGGTTTGGTTTTATTTTTAAATCCTTACCTTAAGCATTTTCCCATGTTAACTTTAATTCGAAGTAAGCTTTCTTTTCCCTTTTAGACCATCATCCTTGAGCCATAAAATGCCTTGTGTAGGTGGAACAGGTCAGAAGACTGAATGCCTAAGCTGCATGTATAACTGACATGGCAACAACACAGAATGTGATGAAAGCAGACTCTAGAATCTAATGACATCAGTTTAGAATAGAATTACTTGTGGCTCAAGTAATTTTGAAAAGTTTTGAAAAGTTCCAATTTGTGTGACTGTAGCATCGGTATTCTGAGCTCATTATGTTTAGAGTCTGCCAACAAATCAAGGAGTAGAAAAACAATGGATGGTGGCAGTAAGAAACATAATATTCACACAATTCTTTCCTTGGAACTGGTTCCAAGGAACAGCTTTCCACACTCTGGTCTACTAATTCATTCTTCTTTCACTTAAACATACTTTACCCCAGGATTTTATATCTTCCAGTGATATGGAAAAGTGATGGTTATAGACTTTGGTCTGAAAATATATTGAAATGGGCAAGGAAAGTTTTAAAAAGTACCAAATGTCACTTTTCTCTACCAAATGAAACATGTTTCATCCACATTGACAGTAAAATGTGCCATGTGATTGTCTGGGCCTCATGCACAGATTATAGAGAGTGCTACAACACTTTTGTTATGCTTAGAACAATTTATACTCATCTAAGGGTGAGGTTAATAGAGTTACTAGGAAGGGATTACTGTTCTTTCATTTTCCAACCCAATTTGGAATACTGTCTCCATAATATATTTATGAGGATAGCCACTTATGTCATTAAACATCCCCTCAAACACTTTCATTCACTGCTCAACACCCTGATGCTATTCCCTCTTTTCTCTTGTCTTTGTCCTCTTCCAAAAATCCTTGAACAGATTCTTTTTAAGCAGCTTTAAGTTCTTACTTTTCTTGCGCAATTTTCAGATGTGTGATTTGATTTCATCCTACACGCAAGCTAACCAATTAACCCATTACATCCCATCATCCTATATATATAGGACTCATAAAAAACTTAAGTTGAGAAACAAATGTACCTTTTATGGTAACTCCAAAGCTTTTACATTTTTACAGTCCTATTCTTTTGAAAGAAGTAAATAGGTGATGATCAGAGTGCTTGAAAATATCTTTAAATTCCTTATGAAAATGGTATAAACTTCACAAGTTGCTTTTACTAAATATTCAACTGAACAAAATATTCTGTATATAACTGATGTGTAACACAAGAATGCATTCAAGACAGTATTTTCTAGAACTAGGCTGTCATTTTATTTCAAGGAATGCACTGTGTTTCAAATTATCAATATTCAAAAATAGCTATCCTATAATAAGGACCCTGGGACAATGTACAGGGCACAGTAATGTGTATCATACTGCACTGATGCCTGACAAACTCTAACAGGGTGCTATTTGTTATTTGTGGCTTGACAAAATGTGTTGACACATGAGAATGTGTTCAAGTGCTAACACTAAAAGAAACTCAGGACTGTTGAATAAATTTGAAGATGAGAATATTGAAACACCTGATGTAGTAATAATTCCATCAGATGTAAATAATTAACTGACAGTGATGAAGTTGATGATGATGAAAGTGGTGAAATGATAGTGAAAGATATTCTAAATCTTCTTGAATTACATAGTGAAATATATGGCTTAACTGCCAAAATAAAAAGTATGGATGAGAGTGAAGATGTTTATGTTATGGCGATTGATTCTTCCACCTGTCTTCAGGGCAGAAAGAAAATTGGCAGATATCACTAGATAAAAAGTGAAAACTATGCAATTCAGTACCTGTTTGGAGATCAACAGCTCCCAAATACTTCAAATAATACATCAGAGAAAACACTTATTCTGAATGTTTGTTGAGAAAAATGAGGGATTTTTGGAGTATTCAGCCTGGTGATTTCTGAAGAAACAGTGACACCCAAAATATATGATCATATTGTTAAAGAAACTGTATGCTATTCTTCAAAAACTAAGAATTAATTTTAAGTACTTAGTGTGGATGAATTAAAAACATTTTTAGGAATTCTTATGCTTTTCAGGTTAGCATAAGCTAGTCTCCATATGAAACTACTGGTCAAATTATGAAGATTTGGATATGTCTATCATTAAAAATGCAATGTCAAGAAAGCATTTCCAGGAGCTGAAAAGTACCATACATTTTTGTAACAAGGATGAATGACAAGAGAATATTAAAGATGATGGTTTTAAAATCTATACTCTAATATATATTATTTAAAAATCATTCATGAAACTGGGTATCCTTGAAGAACATTTGACAATGATTATTAGACATTATAGACATAATTTGCTAAAACAGTTTATAAGAGGTAAGGCTGTAAAATTTGGTTGTAAATTCCAGGCATTGTGCAGAGTATTGGGATATTGCTATAGCTTTAATTTGTATTGTGGAATAAGTACTTAAGGAGAACCCCACCATGATGACCTTTTGAATTAGGAGTAAAGTAGTTCTATAAATGGTTGGAGTGACAGAGAATCTACTATCAGACTGTTTTCTTCAATAGTCTATTCACTGGCTATGAATTGTTGGTTAAACTTCAGAAATTGAATCCCAAGTTATAATCACCACGAGGGAAAACAGACTAAGCAAAGTATCCTCTGAAACTGACAACAGTGATGAAAAAACAAGTGAAAGGATTATGATTACAGATTCAACCCAAATAATGACTTTCTTAAAGTGGCTGACTAATAAATGTGCCATTGTTGGAACAAACTACCATATAAGGGAACCACCTGGAAAAATTCAACAATGGAAAAAAAAAACAAAGAGCAGAGCCAATGTGTTTCAACCAAAGCAGTGGGTACTTTAACAATTTCAATAGCATTATGGATAAACTCAATTTGTTGATTTCCAAATATTCCACTTTTATAAAAGTAAAAGATGGTAGTGGCATTTGTTCACTTGAGTAATTAACATGTGTATCATAAATGCATGGATTATTCGCAAATTTTTTGTGTTTTCAGGGCTGAGGAACGAACTTGGGGACTTGCGCATACTAGGCAAGTGCTCTGCCACTGAGCTAAATCCCCAACCCCTATTTGCAAATTTTTGAACAAAGTCAAGAAAGCTCTTATAAATTTGTTGGATTTCAAAAGTAATATCTATTTAACATACCTGGAATGATGCAATGAGAAACCATCAGGAGAAATAAAGCCTAATACTTACTCCCAGACCTACTGTTGCTAACATGACATCAGATTTAACATGAGAAGCTATATTATTCTCAAATAGCAAGAGAATGATGATGTTAAAGCAAGTCATGTCATGTGAAACTGACAACATATTGTCAAAAACATCAAGTAGGGGCTGGAGAGGTGGTTCAGCAACAGAACACTTGCCTGGCATGTGAGAGGACCCGGGTTCTACCCCCGGCATCACATATACAACAAGTAAAGGAAAACTGAAAACCAGATTACTCACTCTCTCTTAAAAAAACAATGTAATCCTTTATTTGATGTCTTTTGCTCCTTTCCACCAAAGTTAATTGTTGAACAGGTCATAAACGTCACGTCTTAGGCAGCAGCGGTTACAGTGTTTGCCTGGCATGTGCAAGGACACGGGTTTGAACTCCAGCACCACGTACACAACAAAGTGGGGAGCAATGAAAGCCACGTGAAAAACTAAATAAAAGTGATTCTCTCTTTCTCTCTCTCTCACTGTCTCTCTCTCTTAAAAAGTCACTTCTTCGTATACTATGCAAAGTGTGAAAGGATATCATATTTGTCCAATGTCCTATTTATATAACAGCTCATATATATTGTCCCAGTGTTCTATTTATAAAACAGACTGTATTTTTGTTCTTAATGATAATAAAGGATATATAAGCTCTAGATTAGGATTTCCAACTTATTTTAATGCACCTATGACAATTTCATTGAAAGATTCACAGAATTTAAAACTTGGGACTTAATAGATTAATCTTTTACAGAAGGCATGAGATTCCTAGGTCAGTGACAGAATATTTATACTACTCATGGGACAGCAAGCAGCATGATTGTCAGAATATTTGCCTTGGTCCTCCTTGGCTCCATATTGCCCATAGGAGCAATGTAGAGGACCCTGAGACACTTGGATTCACACTGGGTTATATGATAGAAAAGGAACACTGAGCTTAGGTGATCCATCACTTTTATAGCAAGTAGTAAGCAAATTTGCTTAACCTCCTTTTAGTCCTGGAAGAAAACATTCCTTCATTCCTCAAAGTTTCTTGATATGCCCTGAAAAGTGGCCCAGATAAAGAATGGTCAGGGTTGTTCTCAGCAGATCAAACAAGATATGTAGAAGCACATGATGCCTAAGAAGTTCCGTCTTCTAGAGCAGCAATCTTATTTTTTCCCTGTCTTGTGAGATTGTTGTCTATTGTTCTTCAGTTCTATTAAGATCTCTGGTTACCTTTTGCTAAAGTACTCCTTTTGCACCTTGCCAAGAACAGAATTTGTAAAGCTTATGAAGTTTCTACAAGAAATTTTTCTTGGCAAATTGATTGGGCCAGCTTGTTGTTTAACACTCCCAGGAAAGGCATTTAAACAAGCCTAAGGGTACTCAAAGGAAATGATGTGTTTATTACTAGATCTCAATACTGTCAATCATTTCTGTTCAAGAAAGGTGATGAAAGATTACTACCCCCTACCTAATTCAAGCAAATCTATAATTATCCACCCTTCCCAAATAAAGGTGCTGGGTATATGTTTGAAGGATAAGGAAGAAGATTGAGATCTGCCCACATATTTGAAAGAAAAAGAAATCTCACACTAGTGTGGGTTAAAACCTAGAAGTTACTTAATATTGTTCTGGGTACACAACTTATCAAAATCTCTAGGACTGGAGTGGTGGCTCAATGATTGGAGCACTTGCCTGGCATGTATGAAGACCTGGTTTGAACCCCAGCACCACACACATAACCAAGTGTCAGAGAAACAAAGGCCAAATCAAAAAAATAAATAAAACTGATTGTCTCTTTCTCTCTCACACTCTCTGCATCTCTCTCCTTGAAATAAAAAGAAAAGAAAAGAAAAAGAAAACCCTCTAGATGTTCTAAACTTGCCCCCCCCTTTTTTTTTTTGAAAGAGAGTGAAAGAGAGAATCAATCAATTTTAATTAGTTTTTCATGTGGCCTTTGTTGCTCTGACACTTTATTGTATGCGTGGTGCTAGGGTTTGAACCTGCATCCTCATGCATGCCAGGCAAGTGCTGTAACTGCTAAGCCACTGCTCTAGCCCCCCTCCCCCGGCCCTTGCTTATTTTTAAGAGAGGCAAAGTTAGATTTAACTAACCCAAATGAAGTTTCTAACTCCTTATAATGTGGATCACCTAAAATTTGCTCCTCCTTCAATCCATCCAACACTCTTTACTCTGTCAATTCCACGACCCGGCATATCTTCTGCTTTCATCATGCTTTAGGGCTACCTAAATCATCTCCTTCACTCTATTCCTATTACACCAATTTTCCATCAGCATACCTCACTATGCCCAATGAAAATCTTGTTTATCTGTAGCCATAATGGCTACTCTTTAGAACTACAATTTCATTGTGATAGGTCAGCTGGATGATACAAAATCTTTTTGAATAATGCTTCCCAAATTTCAGGGTATACCAGTCATCAGGAGAGCTGGCTAACATGCTGATTTGTTGGCACTTTCACAGACATTCTGATTTGCTAGATTTGGATAGATTCTGATAATGTGTATTTTCAACAATCTTAGCAGTTGATGGGATGTTTATGCTGCTGGTTCACAGACCACATTCTGAGCAGCTGAGTAGCTCTGTTCCAGAATATCTAGGACATGAGTGACTACCAGAGCCAAGGAAGAACAGCTTTCTGAAGTTCCTGACAGCAGCTCCCTATCTCAGCTGGAGTCATGTGAGGACAATAACACCATGACTGAATGTCCCTTCTCCTGGTGCCTAGGTAAAGCCCTTCAGGGAATCTACATTACACGTGGGAAGAAGTAGGAGACACAAAAAGGGGAAGACCTTAACTGGGACTGAATCCTTAACATAAAGAACTAGCTCTAAACTAGAAGTGGCTCAACTGAATTGAGAAAGTCATATTTTCCCACATTATACAGAACAGGCATTATGAGCTACTGTGAATTCAGTAACAAAGGAATGAACAGTTATATCTTCATCTGATCCAAGTGTGTATTATTAGCCAATAATAATGTAAACTATTTAATTTGTTACATTGTATTTGTTTTATACATGTCTTATCAAGTATATCTACCCATGTACATAAACAGTAATATTCATCTTTAAATTAGTTCCAAGTTGCCTCTTATATTTTCTTTTATTACAATATTAAGCATTTGTTTTAGAAAAGAATGAATACATATATATTTTCTATCTTTCATAGTAACCAACCAGCTATTTTATTTATAAATTTTATGGTAATGGGGACACCGGTTAGGAAGATAATGCAATGTACAGAAGCATTTATTTTTTCTTTGCTTTTGATTTTTTAAAAAAGTAAAAGATCTTTTACTGTATTTTCACTCTTAATCTCTGTGCTAGCTTCTTCCTTGATGCATATAAAAAAGCTCAAGTACCCCTCAGGTTAAAAAAATAGAAGAAAATCAAAACACAAAACAAAATATATGCTCTCTGAATCCAGTAATAGGTCCGTATTTTTACCTCTCATCCACCTGTCTAGGCCTAAAATCAAGGATTATGTACTCATCGTTACCCAGCAACAGCTCTTGCAAAGTTTATCAAAACATGACCTCCTACATCCCAAATCCAGGAAACAAAAGCTGAACCTTGTTTTATTTGACCAAAAACCTTACAACTGAAAGGTTACTGTTAAATATATTTTTCTAGTTTGGAGCTGAGATAGTATACACTGGGAGCCTAATCCAACTGCCACCTATTTTTGTAAATAAAGTTTTATTGGAACATAGTCATATAAACATTGTCTATGGCTGCTTTCACATTACAGTGGCAGAGATAAACAATTGAGACAGATACTCAATGCCTAAAATTCTTATAGAAAAGTTTATATATTCCTATTCTAATGCATTTGATACATTTTATCATTTCCTTTTATTGATAAAATAACTCAATTTTTAAAGAATTAACTAGATTAAACATAGTTCAAAGCATCTTCCTATGCCATCTAAGACTTAAAAAAAAACATGAGAAATGTACTATTAACCACATGTTAAGATAAATTCAGGTTAAGAGAACTGACATTACATGGATAGTTAAATCGTCAAACCTATAGCATTAATCATTGTTCTCAAACCTTGTCCTTTCTTGGTTTCTGTGATGCCTTTGTCCTTTGGTTCTTTCCCCACTTTGACCAGTCCTCATTGTTCTTTTGCAGGCTCATCCACCTCCACCCACTCTGTCTCTAGTTCAAGAAGGCTATGTACCTTACTCTGTTCTCCCTTCACACATTACAAGTTCTGCTTGAACTACAGCATCCATTCCCACAGCATCTAGCTTTGTGCACATTATGGCAGGATGCCCAACACATAAACAACTTTCCCTGAAAGAATGCTTCTCTCAGCAGGCTTCTTTCATAGGTTACAGGATGAGTGCTCGTGATGGCAGTGGCAGTCTCTGATTGGTCCTTGCCAGGAGGGTCTAGCACTTGGCTACAGGATGCTAAGCTACTTGGCACTTGACACTTTGTGAACAAACTGGCTTTTGTTAAAAGGGGCTGAGAACATCCCTCTTTAATATCCTGTTACATTTCTTTAAAAATTTGTTCAATTTCTCAGACTTTCTTTTGTTCTTGGTTGTATCTTCAGAATGCAGACAATGTCTGGCACAGAGTAGACACACATTCAAAAAATAAGGGGGAATTCAATTGTCAGTAATGTCTTTTTTTTCCTCCTTCTTCTTCTGTCATGGAAGAGAAGACCAATTTCACTTGTGTTCAAGTAAATGCAAATTAGAAAATGATTAGTTAACATTTCACGGTTTCAGCTTGGCTAAAATAAAAAAGTCTGACAGCATAAGACTTTAATAAGGTGATAAGAATTCTCACATACTTGAGATTCAAGATGGCAGGTTAAAATTGATAGAAATGGAAAAAAAAATAGGCTGAGTGAAATATCCCTAACAGAGATTTAAGGGCCGAATGTTTTCTCTCAAATATGGAAGCTAGAGTAAATCCTAAGACAGGATGAAAGTTAGCTAAGTTTAAGTAATAAACTCACCATAGTTGAAATTTCACATAAGCTGGGGGAACCATAACTATTAAGGAGGGGGGAGAAGGAAGGGTGTCAGGGAAGTGAGGAAGGGATAAAAGGGGTTAGCAATACAAATGGGAACACTCGACTCCCATGAGAAGCCTAACTATACACAGGCAGGCAGAGAGACTCAGAAATTTTCAAAAATTAACCTACATGTATATGCTCATTTCCACTTATAGCATGGGGGTATTACAGAGGAGACATGAGATCAGGGAATGGATGAAGGGGAAAGATCCTGGACTAGGATTGGCCTTAACTACTGTCAATATCCATGTATGCATGAATATGTAACAACAATTCCCTCCAATATGTAAGACTATATCGAACAAATGAAAAAAAAGATGGCAGGTTAGAGGAAGGATGCATTCTTAGTTGCTCTGTGGCTTGGGATTCAAGCAGTGGGAGTACTACTTCTTGGTGAGGTGGGTGAAAGTGGGATTTCACTAAAATTCAATATTGTACAGTCAGAGTGTCTTTGAGATTCAGAAATTTGGGTACATTAAACAAATAAGAAAGACTACATTGGAACCAAGCCGGTTGTGGCTGCTGCAGCTGTAGTGGCACTGGTTCACCACAGCGGGAAGGAGAACACAGAGAGAAACACAGCAGACAGATTTGTTAAGGAAAAACCTAAGATCAGAAAAGCAACCACAATCTAGCTGATCCAGAGGCTCCACTGTGCACAGGTGCTTGAAGAGTGCTCTCTGTCTCTCAGCGGGCCACAAAGAGCTGAGGCAGGAGCCATCTTTAAGTAGCCACACTAGCTGCTGCTGTAGGAAGTGGGAGATCAGAGCAAAAATTGCCATGCTGTCCTGGCAAGGCCTGATCATGTGGTCTAGGGTGAACGTAGCAGAACAGGAGTGAATCAGGCAGAGAGAAGATTTTACCCACAGGGATCCAAGTCAGAAAAGTGAAGGGGAGCCCAATTTGCTCCTCCTGTGAGTCTGGTGGCTCACGTGATGAGCTGAAGTGGGTTAGTGTATTCAAGGACTAAGCCTGGGAAGGCTGTGTTCATGGGCAGCAGATTGTGTGGAGGAAAGTATGGAGGACTGGCTTCTTTGCCCCCTGAGTAAAATTCTTGGGAAGTTCCTGAAATCCAGACTCCCAACAGAGATCATCAACTCCCAAGCCCTAGGAGTGTATTGATCTGATCTCTCCAGAGCAGATGCCACCCATCAAAGCCCTCAGTGCCTGATTAGGCCTAAGCCCCACCTGCCAGAACTCCCCTCGTAGAATTCTGCAGCAGCTCCACTCTGGCAATGCATAGGTCTGGTCTGTGCAGACAAAACTCTAACTGACAGTACTTCCCATCTCATGCCTCATACTGGTGAGAAGGGAAACTGAGACTTATTTCAACCAGCTTTAGTATTGGGCCACTTGAACTGGCCACTTGGAGAGCAACACAGAAAGAGGAAGGGGTTAACAACCTACAGCCCTTGCTCTCATTCTTCATTATAGCTCAATAAGAAATGGAAAGAAAGAAAGAAAGTAGGGCACACACAATGATCATCATTCTTATCGACTATTCTGACCACCTCAATAGAAACAACTCCTTCATTTTTCATTAAGAATCTTTTCGGGCTGGAGTGATGGCTCAGTAGTTCGAGTGCTTGCCTGGCTAGCGTGAGGATGTGGGTTTGAACCCTAGACCATGTACACAATGAAGTGTTGCAACAATGAAAGACACATGAAAAACTAATGAAAAACTAAATAAAATTGATTCTTTCCAATAATCTTTTCTTTTCTTTTTGTGTGTGTTCTTCCTGTGCTGATTGGTTCAATCTTTTTTCTCATTTTCAGTATTCTTTAAATGTAACTATTTTTCCTTGTCTTTTGAGGTTTAGAGTTTTGGTTTGTATGATTTTTATTTATTTGTTTCTCTTATTTCTTTCTCTCTTTTATTCTCCTGCTAACAGCCAAATTCTATCATTCTTTCTCTCTCCTTTTACTTTGCTTCTCCTATTTTTTCTCCTCCTTCTTTATAATCATCACCTTATACATTTTTTCTGCATTCTCTGCTCACTTGTAAACTCTTTTCTATCTTCCTATCACATTTTCTCTTCTCTTATTAACTGTATTTTTATAATCTCTTAGAACTAGTTGGTTTATATAACTCCTGTCCTGACCATTAATGCTGTTGTGATTATTATTGCTGTGAATGACATAGTTGACACCAATTGTTTGCTTTAATGAAAACAATATAATTCATAGTTACTTATTGTTTTTGCTGATGGCAATTATCAACCATACCATTTCAGGATTTTTTGTGGCAATTAACATTTTAGATGTCACAGTAGGAACTAAGTGTTTATTTTCATGTGGTAGATTGTTTGCATCAGTTATTCCTATTGTTTATTTCCCCCAATTCTGTGAGGTGCTAGGAACCTCAAGGACACTACAGGTTCAATGGGTAGAGATTATGCTGCTGAATTAAACTCAGCCAGAGGACAGCATACTTTATTTCACACACAAACTAATGACATACAATCTTCAGCCATATTTTAATACAAAGAATAGAAAAGAGACAAAAACCCAAACAAATAACTAAGCCCCAAGTAGAAATGGCTATGGGTGGGACCCCAGCTCCCACCAATGGTCATCCACTACCATACCAAAAACAGAAGTAACATAAAGCCTGTGGTTGTAGATATCACACTATTAGGGAGTCTCAATCTAGATCATTCAAGGACAACTTAGCAAGTGAAGATTGTGCCCTAAAAAAGGCCCACACACAAAAGTGGAAAAGAAATCCTTTCCAAAAGATGCATAAAACCCAACACAGGAATAAAAAATATGAAAAACAAGGTACCATGACACCACGTAAAATGCATGATTCACCAGCAACTAACCCCAAGGATATTAATGTGGATGAAATATCAGATAAAAAATCCAAAAGAATCATTATAGAAATGATCGAAGAATTCCAAGAGAACACAGAAAAAAAACTGAATGAATTAAGGAAATCAGTAAAGGATATGAATGTGCAATTCAATATGGAGCTAGAAATACTGGAAATTAACCACATAGAAATCTTGGAAATGAAAGATACAGTAAGTCAAATAAAATGTTCAGTTGAAATTGTAATAGAGTAGACCATGATGAAGACAGAATCTCAGAGTTGGAAGATAAAGTCACCATCCTTGAACATTGAGACAACATTGAAGAATGTACAAGAACTCTGGGACAACATTAAAAGGCCCAATTTAAGAACCATTGAAATTGAGGAGAGTGGTGAGATGCAGGCTAAAACCTTTTCAAGGATATAATAACAGAAAAAATTTCAAAACTTCAGAATGAGATGGACATTCAGATACAGGAGGCATTCAGAGCCCCAATCTGACAAAATAAAATAAAATAAAAGGACCTCTCCACAATATATTATGATTAAAATGTGTAACATACAGAATAAGGATAGCATTTTAAAAACCTCAAGAGAAAAACATCAGGTCACATTTAGAAGCAAGCCAATCAAATTTACTTATGATTTCTCAGTACAAACTCTAAAGGCCAAGAAGACTTGGAATGATGTGTTCTAAGTCCTGAAAGAAAATAACTGTCATATCCAGTAAAGCTATGCTCCAAAATAGACGAAATAAAAACCTTCTAAGATAAGCAGAAACCAAAGAACTTTCATGACTACTAAACTGGCACTACAAAACTTAAAGAAATACTCCACAAGGAAGAAATAAAAACAAACCACAGAGCTCACAAGACTCATTTGAAAAGTAACTAAGCAAATGAGAAACAGGACCAAATTAAATGATAAATAAATCAAAATGGCAGAAATTAATAAATATCGCTCTGTAGTAACACTGAATGTAAATGATCTCAACTCTGCAATTAAAAGACGTAAGTTGGCAGAACATAATAAAAAATAAGACCCAGCTATATGTTGTTTGCAAGAGATGTACCTTACAGGCAAAGACAGCCATAGGCTTAAAGTGAAAAGATAGAAATTGATACACAATGCAAATGGAACCCCCAAACTAACAGGAGTAGCTAGTCTCATATCTGATAAAACACACTTTAAACCAAAATCATTCAGAAGAAACAAAGAAGGTCACTTCGTATGGGTAAAGGAAATAAGAAAATATAACATAGTCATGCCCCAAACACAGGTGCAGTGAATTACATAAAAGAGACACTACTCAAGTTGAAACCTTAGAAAGACCACAGTACAATGATACTGGGTGATTTCAACATGCCTCTCTCCATTAGATTGGTCATCTAGACATAAACTCATTAAAGACTCTTTGGACCTGGAAAATATTATAAATCAAATGGACTTAACAGATACCTATAGAATATTTCATCCAATGACATTTGAATACACTCTCTTATAAGTTGCTCATGGAAGCTTTTCCAAAACAGACCATATTTTAGGCCACAAAGCAACTCTTAGCAAATATAAAAAAGCTGATATAATTCCTTGCATTGTATCAGATCATAATGAAATGAAATTAGAGATCAACATGACAAAACCTTACAGAAACTATATGAACACCTGGAGATTGAACAATACTTTTTTTTTGAATGATGAATGAGTTATAGAAGAAATCAAGGGAGGGCTGGAGCGGTGGCTCAGTGGTTTCAGCGCTTGCCTGGCAAGCATGAGGACCTGGGTTCAAACCCCAGCACCACGTACACAGCTAAGTGTTGGAGCAACTAAGGCCATGTGAAAAACTAAATAAAGTTGATTTAAAAAAAAAAAAAGAAGAAATCAAGGGATAATTAAATTCTTAGACTCAAATGACAATGATACAATATACCAAACCCTCTGAGATACTATGAAGACAGTTCTAAGAGAAAGTTTATAGCTGTGAGTGCCTACCTAAGAAAATTAGAAAGATCTTAAATAAACAACTTAATGATGCATCTCAAGGCCCTATTAAAAAGAACAATTTTTGCCATTCTGACTGGAGTTAGGTGGAATCTCAGTGCAGTTTTGATTAGCATTTCTCTGATTTCTAGTGATACAGAACACTTTCTTATATATCTTTTGGCTTTTTGAACTTCCTCTGTTGAGAAGTTTCTGTTTAGTTCCATATCCCATTTATTGATTGGAGTGTTTGTGTTTTTGTTGTTAAGTGTTTTGAGTTCTTTGTATATTCTGGATATTAGCTCCCTGTTGGAGAGGTAGCAGGCCACGACTTTCTCCCATGGGCTTATTAAGGAAGAAGGTGCATACACCAGTATGGTGGAGTGTTGACAGATGCTTGAGGGATTGTGGGGAGAAAGGAACACTAACATACTGTTGGTAGGACTGCAAAATGGTACAGCAACTCTGGAAAGCAGTGTGGAGACTCTTCAAACAATTAGGGACCAAACCAACATATGACCCAGCTATCCCACTCCTGGGTATTTTTCAAGAAGAGCTAGAATCAGCTTATTACAGAAATACAGCTACATCAATGTTTATAGCAGTTCAATTTGCAATAGCTAAATTATGGAAACAACCAAATACCCTTCCTTGGATGAATGAATCAAAAAACTGAATATAAATACACACACACACACACACACACACACACACAATGGAGTTCTACTCAGCTAACAGAAAGAACAATATCATGGCTTTTGTGGGTCAATGGACGGAAATGGGAAAAAAATCACGTGGAGTGAAACAAGCCAAACAGAGACTTAAGGGTTGAACAATTCTCCCATATATGGAAGCTAAAGAAAAAGCTAATATAGGATGAAAGTTACTCAAGTTTATTTAATAGACCCACCAAATTTGAAGTAACACATAAGCTGTGGGGACTATAGCTATGTAGGGGAGGAGAAGGAAGGGAGGAGAAGGAGGAAAAAAAGGGGTGTGTTCAATATTGTAGAGTACACTTGACTCACATGAGAAGCCCAAATATACCCAGATAGGTGTATAAATCTAGTAATTTCAAGGTTTAAAATACATGCATATGGTCATTTATATCTGTAACTTGGGGGAATTACAGAGGAGACATGAGATTGGGGAGTGGGTTAAGGTGGGGGAGATCCTGGACAAGGATCAGGTTTAAGCTGCTCTGTCAATGCATATGCATGTATGAATGTGATCCAATAAATCTGTTTGATTATGTAAGGTGATATTGAACCAATTAAAAATAATAAAAAATAAAAAGAAGAATAAGTCAATTTCAAAACCAGTCAAAGGAAGGAAATAACTAAGATCAGAGCTGAAATCAATGAACCTGCATATTTTTTAAAAAAGTATAAAGGATCAATGAAACAAAGAATTGGTTCTTTGAAAAGATAACAAGATTTATAAGCCCTTAGCCACACTAACCAAAATAAAGAGAGGGAAAACCCAAGTTCATAAAATTAGCGATAAAAAATGAGAAATCACCACAGACATCATAGATATCCAGAAGATCATTAGAGACTATTTTGAAAACTTATATTCCAATAAATTGGAAACCCTAGAAGAAATGGATACATTTCTAGAAAAATATGATCTACCAATACTGAATCAAGAGGATATAGCAAACCTAAACACTCCAATAACTTGTAAAGAAGTAGAAACAGTAATTAAAAAGTCTTCCAACAAAGAAAAGGCCAGAACCAGACAGATGCTCAGCTGGATTCTACCAAACCTTTAAAGAACTAATATCAACACTTTTCAAATGATTCCATGAAATAGAAAGGCAAGGGCCACTTCCAAATTCATTCTATGAAGCTAGTATCACACTCATACCAAAACTAAATAAGGACACATTAGGGAAGGAAAATTACAGACTAATATCCCTAATGAACTTAGATGACAAAATATGCCAACCTCAGAGTTAATGGGGAAAAACAAAGTATTTCCTTTAAAATCTGGAACAAAGGGCTAGTTACAGCACTTGCCTGGCATGTGCAAATATGCGGGTTCAAACCCAGTATCACGTACACAACAAAGTGTTCCAGCAATGAAAGCCACATGAAAAACTACATAAAATTGATTCTCCCCACTCCCTCTCCCTCTCTCTTTAAAAAACAATCTGGGACAAGACAAAGTTGTCTACTCTTACCACTCCTATTTAATATAGTGGTAGAAATTCTAGTCAGAACAATTAGGCAAGAAAAGGAAATAAAAGGAATAAAAATAGGAAAGGAAGAAGTCAAGTTAAAATTATCACTGTTTGCAGGCGATATGATCCTATACCCACAAGACTTTTAAAAGTCCACCAAAAGACTGTTAGAGCTAATAAATGAATTTGGCAAAGTAGTAGGTTACAAAATCAACTATGAAAATCAACAACTTTCCTATATATCAACAGTGACTCTGCTGAGAAAGAAATCAGGAAAATAAAATAGTTTCAAAAAACAAAACAAAAAAGTAGGAATAAATCTGATCAAGAAGGCAAAAGACCGCTACAGTGAAAACTATGAAATATTGAAGAAAGAAAATGAAGACTTCAGAAGATACAAAGACGTCCCATGTTCATGGATAGTCAGAATTAACACTGTTAAAGTGACCATACCAATATGCCAAAAATATTCTTCATAGAACTAGCAAAAACAGTCCTCAAATTCATTTGGAAGAATAGAATAAAAGTTCCAAAATAGGGGGCTGGAGCGGTGGCTCGGCGGACACTACGCTTGTCTGGCATGCGAGTGTATATGGGTTCAAACCCCAGCACCCACATACACAACTAAGTGTCAGAGCAACGAAAGCCATGTGAAAAACTAAGTAAAAACTGATTCTGTCTCTCAAAAAAAAAAAAAGTTCCAAAATAGCCAAAGCAATTCTAAGTCAAAAAGCAATGCAGAAGGCACCAAATTAACTGACTTCAAATTATACTACAGAGCTATAGTAACAAAAACTGCACAGTTCTGGCATAAAAACATATACATACCAGTGATATAGAATAGAAGACACAGACAAATCCACTCAGATACAGTTATCTAACCCTTAGCAAATGTGCCCAAAACATACATACATTGGACAAAAGATAGTCTTTTAAACAAATGGTGCTGGGGAAACTGGTTATTCACTTGCAGAAGAATGAAACTAGACCCTTATCTCTCACCCTGAACAGAAATCAACTCAAAATGGATCAAAGACCTAGGAATTAAACTAGAAACTATGCAATTCCTAAAAGAAAATGTAGGGTTAACACTCCAACATAAAGGCAGTCAACGACTTTCTCATTTAGGACTCCTAAAGCTAGGAAATAATGTCAAGAGTTAATAAATGGGATGGCATCAAATTAAAAAGCTTCTGCACAGCAAAGGAAACAAGAATGTGAAGAAAGAACAAACAGAATGGGAGAAAATTTTTACTAGCTACTCTTCCGACAGGACTTATATTTAGAATTCAAATAATAAATTCTGAAGATGATGTGGACAAAAACACACTTTTATACTGTGGTGGGATTGTAAATTAGTACAAACAGAATCAAAATTAGTATGGAGGTTCCTCAAAAGACCAGGCATGGAACCACCATATAACCCAGCTATCTCACTCCTCAGCATTTATTCTGACGAATTAGTCATCACAGTACAGTGATACATGCATACCTATGTTTATAGCAGTATAATGCACAAAAACCAAAATGTGGACCCAGCCTAAGTGTCCATCAGTGGTTAAATGGATAAAGAAAATATGATCCATATGCACAATGGAGTTTTATTCAACCATAAAGAAAAATGAAATTATGTCATTAGAAGGAAAATGGATGGAACTAGAGACCATTATGTTAAGCGAAAAATGTCAAACTCAGGTCAAGGGTTGTGTGTTTTTTCTCAAATACAACAGCTAGAGAGGGAAAAGGAAAAGAAAACTGGAGGCATGAAAATCAAAAGATCAGTAGAGGAAAGGGAACAAGGGGTGGGAGGTTGAGAAGGAGGGGGGAATATTGGGAAGTGATATTGGCCAATTATATTGTTATATTGTGTGCATGTATGAATATGTAACAATAATTCACATTATGTGCAACTATAATACACCAATAAAAATGTGGGGGAAAAGAATTCTTATACACTGCTTAAAGGATTGTGAATTGGTATGCTTTGAAGAATTATTTAGTAACATACAATAATATATCTAGTCTATAAGTTAGTACTTCAAATATACACTTTTAAGCAGTTATGAAGAAAGGTGTCCAATTAAGAATTGCTTGTAAAAGCAAAAAATAATGAAAAAATAATGATCTAACATCCATCAGTAGGGAAATAAGGTAGAATTTTAAATAAAAGTATTTAAGTCCAGTTTTAAAAAGCATTACAAGTCACATAAAACAAGGAGGTTGGAAACCGAAAAAGAAAAATGAACTGAAATGTTTTTAGAAATAAGGACTTAAATTTAAACTGAAAACATGAATGTGAACTAGTGAACTTTAAAATATTTTTAAAAACATTCTTTTTACCCTGTCCCCAAAGAAGGCATATTATCCTGCCTGAAAAAAGTTCTCCTCCACTTGTCCAGATTTTGGTGTCTAATACTATTTTCTTGATAGGAACTAATGCTGCTAAGGCAAGTCGCTGATTCTGTGTTTAGGAAAAAAAAAATTGGTTGAAACATATTATTACTAAGAAGCAAAGATGCTTTCCAAGGGTTAATGGAACAGCCTTATCGGGTCCTCAGAGGACATAAGAACTTGGGCATCAGTCATTGCAATTATCACACCCCAATACATGAAATTAGCTAAGTCCAAAAGAGGCATAGACCAATAAGGCCATGGTGATACATGCTCATGCACTAAGAGAAGGCATGTAAGAGATTCATATAATGTTTGCAGAAGACACATCCAACTGATCTTGGTTAGGAGAAGATTTTGTGAGTCCTAACACTGGAGGTTTTAGTCAACAACTAAGTATATGATTAAATTTTTTCTTCTTGTGTAAAACAAATAGTATTAGGAAACTGTAATTGGTAACTATTTTATTAAAGTAAAAATATATAGGCACCTACCACAAAAGATAAATTTTCTATATGGAACATGTAAGTCATTTGATATTTTAATTCTGTTATCAAGGACACAGTGTATGTAGTAATCATTTCATCTTAATTGTACTGAAGGGATTATTACTACATCTCATCAACACTGGTCATCTCAGACAAATAGTAAATTATAAAAGGACAGGCAATCTATAACATAGCTCACAAAGACCTCAGGTGTTTTGTTTTTTGTCTTTTGGGTTTTTCATTTTGGTGATGAATTTTATTTTACATTTTATATTGGTCCATTAAAGTTGTATATAATGACAGGATTTGTTGTTACATATTCCTACATGCAGACAATATAACAATACAATTTGGCCAATATCACACCCAAGCGCTCTCCCCTCCTTCCTCCCATCCCCTAGTCCCTTTCTTCTGCTGATCTCCCTTTGAATTTCTTTTTACTGTTCCCATTTTTTATTGATTGTGTGGGAGCTATTTAGTACCTTAGAGGTGCAAAATATACTTTTTCCTCCCTGCTTTAACTTCCTTTCATCCTCCTGTCCTTCCTCCCCTCCCCTTCTCCTTCCTCTACTCTACTAGATTTCCTTTAGTTCATCTATTAATCTGTATTTGAACAGTTCTTTATGTAATTTTATCTTCCCTCCTCCTTTCCTTTATTTTACTCTAGCTTCCACAAATGAGAGAAAACATTCGACCTTTGAGTTTCCAACTTCGGCTAATTTCACTTAACATGATATTCTCCATTTCCATCAATTTATAAGCAAATGCCACAATTTCATTTTTTCTACTAGTTGAATTCTAGCTCCACTGTATGTATACCACAATTTCTTGATTCACTATTCTAGTGATGGGCATCTGGGTTGATTCCATAATTTAGCTATTGTGAATTATGCTACTATAAACATTGATGTAGCTGTGCCATTATAATACCAATTTTAGGACAGCGACATTGTTTTTAAAGGTTATTTAATTTTATTTAGATAGTTAGTTACTAGGTATTTATTTAGAAACATGTTAATTACTTCTATATCTTATTCCTTTCCTTTGCATATTTCCAAAATATGCAAATTCAGTGTTAATGTACTTATTATTTTTTTAATGTGGACAAAATAGGAAAAGTTTCTTTCCTTCTACTTTATTCAGTGCCATTTATTATAGCCTAGCCTGTCACTAGGGTTGCTTTACATCTATCCTAGTATTTTATTGCTTACAGAGACTCCCAGGATCAAGCAAGAGGAGGGAATATTTTATCTGCTATTAATCTTAGAATTGTGATATGTTTAGTTTTTCATATTAGCTGTATATGATTGTCACTCATAAATTTCAAAAATCCTTCTTAAACTCACATTAAAAATGTATGCCTAGCTCTTGGGGAGAGAGAAGTTGGCAACCAGTGGGAAGGCTGCTTTTATCCTCTCCATGATGTGGGATGCAAACAGACTGCCTTTCTGTGAGGTGGGTGAAAGGCAAATTTTGCTGAAACTCAATATTAGACAAACAAGGAATGCTAGAGATTCAGAGGCTTGAATAAACTAATCAGGGAGGAAAAAACACATTGTGGCCAGGTGGCCCATGACTATAAGAATCACTGCACTACAATAGCGCTGCAGGTTCTGCCCAGAGGGAGGAAGAGCGCAGAAACACAAGGACAGACCTGGTACAGAGAACCTTGATATCAGAAGGGCTCCCCATCCTTGGCTGAACTGAGCGGCTGAATTAATGCACATAGGACAGACATTTTTCAAAACCAGTTGCAAAAAGCCAAGGGGTCATTATTTTGAGAAGGCAGGCTTGCAGGAGCCCCCGACTGCTCCAGGCAGCTGCTCTAAGAGCTGCAAGACTGGTCCTGGCAGCTGTTCCAAGAGCCATGAGATTGGACTAGGCAGCTGCCCCAGGAGCTGTGCGATCAGGGCCATGATAGCCCCAGGAGCTGCAAGTCTGGGCCTGCTCCTGGAGCCACAAGTTCAGGGCCAGCAGCTGCCCCAAGAGCTCCAAGATCTGCCCAGGCAGATGCTTGGAGCAGTCCAGGCGACTGCTCCAAGAGTCACACAATTGGACCAGGCAGTTGCCTCAGGAGCCATAAGATCAGGGCCTGTGGCTGCTCTAGGAGACACAAGATCTGGCCGGTGGCTGTATGACCCCAGCTGAAGTGGGTCAGGAGTCTAAACAGGCAGACTGAAAGCACTCAGGGACTCAACCCAGGAAAGTTGAAAGGCTGTGTTCACAAGCAGCAGTGGCGGTAAGGGTCTGTACTCTTTCCCCATGACAAGACTCCTGGGAAGATTCCTGAGATTCGGATTTCCAGCAGATTCTCTCTGGCAACCTTACCCTGGTAGTATTTCCATCTGGGATCTGGACCATGTGGACAAAAATCAGTCGATAGTGATCATCTATCCCCCATTGTATATTTTCACCCACCTCAGTGGAGGAAATAGTCTTCTCAACCTTTCATTAAGACATTTTTTATTTGTTTTTGTTCTGTTTTCTTTCATTTGTTTAATTGTTTTATTTTTGTATGTGCTCTTGCAGAGCTGATTGGTTCATAGACATATAAACATATGTACTTGCTACTTTTATCCCCCTTTTTTCTTTCCTCTTCTCTTTTTCTTCTCTTTGTTTTTAGCTTTTAAAAATGTAGACATCTTTCCTTGCCATGCCTTGAGAGGGGTGGGTTTTAGATCAGTATATTTTGCTCTCGTTTCATAGTGCCTCTCATTCATATTGGATATCCTGTTTTTCCTTCATTATTTCCATTTGGTAACAGACAAATTCTGTTGCTCTCCCTCTCGTTCTCCCTTCACTTTGTTACCTCTATTGTAGTCTCTGTTTAAACCATCTCATCCTGTACCTTCTCTACTTCCTCTCTGCTCATGCTCCAAAATTATAAGTTCCTCTCTACTTTCCTCTCACACTTCCTTTTCTCTGTTGTCTGCAAGCTTACCACCTCTTAGTTCTAATTGGGTTACACAACTTGAGCCCCACCATCAATTCTGTGCAATCAATACTACTGTGAATGCCAAACTTGATAACTGTTATTTTCTCTTAAACCTGATATAGTTAAGTTTCAACCCTGCCTTCAGATGGTTGAATTTTTGAATAGTGCAGTTTGTTTGAAAGGTGTTTGCTAACCCCACCATTACTCTCAGATGTGGCAAATATCATTGTAATAGTTATAGTAGGAACTAAGTAACAAGTTTTAAACTGTTTGTTGTAAGCACTGGTTGTTCATACTGCTTGATTTCATATATCTCACAAAGTGCTGGAAATCTTAAGGTACACTAATACTCCACAGGCTAGAATATCTGCTGCCAATCTTAATTTTCCTGACAGTAACCCAACTCAATCAAGAGAAGGGACGTAAACCCTAATCCATCAACAAGAATCCAAGGAGTAATAATCAGAGAGGCATCTCAGGCCCATCCCCTTTCACAGGGCCTTATGTCAAATCTAGTAAAAAACTTCAGAACAAATAAGACAATCATGCACAAAGGCTCACATACAAAATAAGAAAAAGAATCAACTTCAATTTAAGAAGCAAGAAGTCCTTCAAAAATGAGGAATCAGGAAAACAAACTTCCCCACCAAACCCAATATTCCCCAAACAAGGAGTCCACTGATAGAGTGCTGAATAAAAACCAAGAGAAAAGTAACAAGAATCTGATTATTAAAATGATCAAAGAATTAAAAGAAGATTTAAGTAAGGAACTAAGAGAACAATCACAGAATCTGAAAGCTCACCTTAACAAAGAAACAGATATACTGAAAAGAAATGTAACAGAACTCCTAGACATCAAAGATACAGTCAACCAAATTAAAAGCTCACTTGAAGTTTTTAATAACAGATTAAAATGAGAAGATAATAGAACCTCAACTCTTGAATAACAAACTTCAGATACTGAAGACAGTCTAAGTAATCTTTAACACATAGAAGACAATAAAGAAAAAACCTTATAGAACATGATCATAATTTTCAGGAGCTCTGGGATGAAATTAGAAGACCAAACCTGAGAATTATTAGGCTAGAAGAGAATATTGAGCTACAAACTAAAGGCATAAAGAACATTCTCAATGAGATAGGTAAAGAAAATTTCTCCCTTATCAGAAATGAGACAGGCATGCACATTCAGGCAGCATCTAGAACCCCAAATAGACCTAACCAAATGAGAAATTCACTGAGACACATCATATTCAAAATGCATAGAAGAGAAAACAAGGAAAGAATATTAAAAACTCCAGGAGAGAAACACCAAGTCACATTCAGAGGCAAAACAATAATGATTACTTGTGATTTCTCAGCTCAGAACTAGAAAGTTTTCTAAACACTGAAAGAAAACAACTGATGTTACTATACCCAGGAAAACTCAGTTTCAAACTTGAGGGGGTAATAAAAATGTTCTACAAAGAACAAACTAACAGCATTCATGAGCACAAAATCAGCACTACAAAGAACATTCAAAGACAAACTTCAAATAGAGGAATGAACAAACAATTCCCAAAGTCCATAAGCAAAGGATGTTCAATAAAAGTGCCATCTGCTAAATGATAACCAAGACAGCACAAAATACAGCAAAAAATCACAATGGCAGTGACCACAATCACATATCCATTCTAACACCAAACATGAATTGTCTCAACTCTCCAATCAAAAGGCACAGATTAGCAGAGTGAATCAAAAACCAAAATCCAACAATATGCTGCTCATAGGAGATGCATCTTACAGCCAAAGACATCCACAGGTTGAAAATGAAAGGACTGGAGAAAAGCTTATAAGGTATATGGCCCAAGAAAACAGCTGTAGTTATGATTCTGATATCTGGCAAATGAGATTTCAAGCAAAAATTAATCAGAAGAGACAAAGAAGGCCACTACATTTTAGTAAAGGGAACAACACATCAAGAAGATATAACCATAGTAAGCATCTATGCCCCAAACATCAATATTCCCAAATACATACTATAGAGCACAACACAATAGTACTGAGGAACTTCAATACGCCTTTATCACCATTATCCAGATTATCAAATAAAAAAATCAATAAAGATATCTCCAGCCTAAAGAACACTATAAATCAAATGGACTTAGCAGACTTCTATAGAATATTCCACCCAAAATAGCTGAATACACCTTCTTCTCAGCAGCACATAGATCTTTTTTCCAAAATAGATCATATTCTAGTCCACAATGGAAATCTTAGAAAATACAAAAAAAATTAATACAATCCCATGTAACCTATCAGATCATAATAGGATGAAGCTAGTAACCAACAGAAAAAAGAAAAGAAAAAAATCACATAAATATGTGGAAATTGAATAATACACTCTTAAATGAAGAATGGATTAAAGAGTATATGAGAGCAGAATTTTTATATATTTCATTTTATTTTTATTCATTAAAGATGGTCTTACAATTAGGAGGGAATCATTATTAAACAATCAAGAACAAATGTATAATGACAGAGCAAGCCAAGGCTGATGGCATTTCATGGTTTTCCCCTTTGGGTTCCGCATGGTTCCATATTTCCCCCTACTTAATGCCCACGTTAATTGGACTTCTCATGGAAGTTGAAGGTTCCCCACTGAATTGATTCCCCTGTACCCCACCCTACAGTCTCCTTGATATCCTTCCTATTTCTTCCCCCTTCCCTGCCCCCCTCCCTTCGTCCCCCAGCATCCTAGGAAAGATTCCCCATGTTCATGTAAAAATTCGTACATGTTGAGGTTATTATTAGCATAGCCATCTATCATACTGTTTCCAATTGTATTCTAGCTTCCACAAATGAGAGAAAACATTTGGCCCTTGAGTCTCTGAGTTTGGGATATTTCACTTAGCATAATTTTTTCCATCTACATCCATTTGGCTGCAAATGCCATGTTGTTTTCTCTAATAGCCAAGTAGTATTCCATTGCATATATGTACCAAAGTTTTTGAATTCACTCATTGAGTGAGGGGCATCTGGGTTAGTTCCATAATTAGCTATAGTAAATTGAGTTGCAATAAACATTGATGAAATTGTATCTCGATAATATGCCAATACTAGCTCATTTGGGAAGATACCCAGAAGTGGGATAGCTGGGTCAAAAGGCGATTCCAGCCTTAATTTTTTGAGGAGTGTCCACACTGCTTTCCAGAGTGGCTGTACCAGTTTGCAGTCCCACCACCAATGTGACAGTGTTCCTCTTTTCCCACAGCCCCTCCAGCATCTGGTATTGTTCATATTCTTCATTTTTACCACTCTGACAGGAGTAAGGTGGAATTTCAGTGAAGTTTTGATTTGCATTTCTCTTATTGCTAGTGATATAGAGCATTTTCTCATATGTTTATGGGCTTTTTGGAATTCCTCCATTGAGAAGTTTCTTTTTAGTTCCATAGCCCATTCATTGATTGGATTATTTGTGATTTTAGTGTTTAGTTTTTTGATTTCTTGTATATTTTGGATATTAGCCCTCTGCCCGAGGTGAGCAGGCAAAGATTTTCTCCCATTCTGTAGGTTCTCTCCTGAAACTCTTGACTAAATCTTTAGCTGTGCAAAAGCTTTTTAGTTTAATTGCATACCATGCATTTTTCTTGACTTTAATGCTTGCACCATAGGAGTCTTGTTAAGAAAGGCAGAGCTGATCCCTATGTCATGTAGTGTTGAGCCTACTTCTTTTTCAAGCAATTGAAAAGTTGCTGGTTTAATATACAGATCTTTGAACCATTTTGATTTACTTTTTGTGCAGAGTGAGAGGTAAGGATCCTATTTCAATTGTCTACATATGGCTGTCCAAGTTGTCCAACACCATTTGTTGAACAGGCTATCCTTCTTCCACTCTATGCTTTCACCCCCTTTATCAAATATCAGATAGTTAAAGGTATGGAAGTTCATCTCAGAATCTTCTATTCTATTCCACTGGTCTTCAATTCTGTTTTGATACCAATACCATGCTGTTTTTATTGCTATAGTCCTACAGTATAATTTCAGGTCAGGAATTGAGATACCACCTGCTTCCTCCTTGTTGCTGAGTAATGTTTTGGCTATTCTGGGTCTTCTGTTATTCCATATGAATTTGAGAATTGTTTATTCTATATCCATGAAGAATGACATTGGTATCTTCATGGGGAGTGCATTAAATATGTATAGGGCTTTGGGTAGAACGGCCATTTTGATTATATTGATTCTGCCTATCCAAGGACATGGAATGTTTTTCCATCTACTCAGATCTTCTGCAATTTATTTTTTTTAACGTTCGATAGTTTTCATTGTAAAGGTCCTTAATATCCTTTGTAAGATTGATGCCCAAATATTTTAATTTTTGGAGGAGATTGTGAAAGGGACAGATTTCCTGATTTCTTCTTTAGTGGCTTTGTTGATGGAGTATAGGAAAGCTAATGATTTATGAATGTTGATCTTATAGCCAGCTACTTTGCTGAAATTGTTTATAAGATCTAGAAGTCTTCTGGTCAAGCTTATTGGGTCTTCTAGGTATAGGATCATGTCATCGGCAAATAGAGACAACTTGACTTCCTCCTTTCCTATTCAAATTCCTTTGATTTCCTTGTCTCTTGCCTGATAGCTCTGGCAAGGGTTTCAAGGACTATATTGAATAAGAGTGGTGAAAATGGACAACCTTGTCTTGTTCCTGAATTCAGTGGAAATGCTTTCAGTCTTTCTCCACTGAGCATAATGTTGGCTATAGGTCTGTCATAAATGGATCTTACATAATCAAAGTATCTTCCCTTGATCCCTATCTTCTCCAGAGTTTTCAGCATAAAAGGGTGTTGAATTTTATCAAAGGCCTTTTCTGCTTCAATTGAGATGATTATATGATTTTTATTTTTAATTCTGTTTAAGTGGTAAATTACATTTTTTGATTGCGTATGTTGAAGTAGCCCTGTTTTCCTGGAATGAAGTCCACTTGATCATGATGTATTATCTTTTTAATGTACTTTTGGTTCCAATTAGCTAGAATTTTATTAAGGATTTTTGCATCTATGTTTATCAGGGAAATTGGTCTGTAGTTTTCTTTTCTTGATGTATCTTTGTTGGCTTTTGGTATCAGTGTTATATTTGCTTCATAAAAAGTGTTTGGGAGTGCTCCAGCCCTTACAATTTCATGGAAAAGCTTGTAGAGGGTTGGTGTTAATTCTTCTGTAAAAATTTGGTAGAATTCTGCCATGAATCCATCAGGTCCTGGACTTTTCTTTATTGCAAGGCCTTTGTTTGCTGCTTTGATTTCACTACCTGAGATAGGCTGGTTTAGAATTTCAGTGTCCTCTGGTGTTAATATGGGGATGTCATATGTGGCCAAATATCTGACCATATCTTCCAGATTATCAAACTTGATAGAGTATGATTTTTCAAAATAAGTTCTGATAATCTTCTGGATTTTGGTTGAGTCTGTGGTGATATCTGTTTTTGTCTTTGATTTTGTTGATTTGCTTCACTTCATTCTTCCTTTTGGTGAGGTTGGCAAGGGATCTGTCAATCCTGTTTATTTTTTCAAAGAACCAACTCTGTTTTGTTGATAATTTGTATTATTTTTTTGTTCTCAATTTCATTGATTTCCACCCTGATTTTAGTTATTTCCTATCTACTATTAGCTTTGGGATTGGATTATTCCTCTTTGCAGGAGTTTGAGTTGTAGCATATGCCTCTTTATTTGGGCTCTTTCCTGACTTTTGATGAATGCACTTAGTGCTATAAACTTACCTCTTAAGAATGCTTTCATACTATCCCAGAGATTTTGATATGTTGTTTCATCATTTTCATTCATTTCCAAGAATTTCTTGATTTCTGATCTCATTACCTCTTTTATCCATTCTTTGTTTAAAGGGTATTATTCAATTTCCAAGTATTTGAGTAGATTTTGTTGTTTTTTTCTTGTTGTTGATTACTAAGATCATAGCATTGTGATCTGACATGATACATGAGACTATATCAACTTTTTTATATTTGTTAAGGTTAGCTCTGTAGACTAAGATGTGGTCTATTTTAGAGAAGGATCCATGAGCTGCTGAGAAGAAGGTAAATTCGGCCAATTTAGGATGGAATATTCTGTAGATGTCTGTTAAGTCCAATTGTTTAATAGAGTTGTTCATATTGGAGATATCTTTGTTGATTTTTTGCTTTGATGATATGTCTAAAGTTGATAATGGTGTACTGAAGTTCCCCAGTATTATTGTGTTGAGGTTAATGAAGGGTTTAATGTAATTGAGTATTTTTTCCATATATTTGGGGGGGTTGTAATTGGGGGCATAAATGTTAATTATCATTATGTTTTCTTGATGAATTGTCCCTTTTAGTATGATGTAGTACCCATATTTGACCTTTCTGACTAGTTTTAGATTGAAATTAATTTTATCAGATACTAGGATCACACTGCCAGCTTGCTTTTTTGGACCACAGGCCTGGTAGACATTTTGCCAACCTTTCACCTTCAGTATGTGTCTATTATTAGAGTGTGAGGTGTGTCTCCTGTAGACAACATATTCTTGGATTTTGTTTTTTGATCCAGTAAGCCAATCTGTGTCTTTTAATTGGGGCACTGAGACCATTCACATTCAGAGTTAGAATAAATACAAGAATCTGAGTCTCAGACTTTGTGACTATTGCTGTGTTTTGTGCCATCTTGGGTAACTTTTGGTGTGTATTGTGGTTATAGACAATCTCTTGTTTAAAGGTTTAGGGAATTATTAGCATGTTCTTCTGATTGAAGGATGTCCTTGTGGATATTCTGTAATGCAGGGTTTGTGTTCATGTATTTTTTTTACGAGAGGACAGTGTGCGTGTGTGTGTGTATGTGTGTGTGTGTGTGTGTGAGAGACAGAGAGAGAGAGAGAGATAGAGAGAGAAAGAGAGAGATAGAGAGAAAGAGAGAGAGAGAGAGAGAGAGAGAGAATAAATTTTTATTGAATTTTTCACATGGCTTTCATTGCTCTGACACTTAGCTGTGTACGTGGGTGCTGGGGTTTGAACCCATGTACTTGTGAATGCTGGGCAAGCACCGTAAACACTGAGCCACCACTCCAGCCTCTGTGTTCATGTATCATTGAAATATTTAATTTCCCCATCACATTTAAAGCTGAGTTTTGCAGAGTATATTATCTTTGACTGAAAATTGTTTTCTTTCAAGGTTTGAAAAATATTTTTCCAAGCTTTTCTGGTCTTCATTGTCTGATCTGCAAAATCAATAGTGATCCTAATTGGTCTGCCTCTGAATGTGATTTGGGGCTTTTCCTAGCTGTTTTTAGGATTCTCTCTTTAATTTCTCTGTTATTCATTTTATATATGACATGTCTTAGTGAATTTCTCATTTGGTTAGGTCTGTTTGGTGTCCTATAAGCATCTTGGATTTGGTATTCTGGGTCAATTCTGATATGAGGAAAATTTTCCTTGGCAATTTCACTTAGAAGGTTCTTAATGCCCCTTGTTTGTTGTTTGATGTTTTCGTCAAGCCTGATTACTCTCATGTTATTTCTTCTCATCTCATTAAATGCTACTTGGAAATTCTGATCATGTACAATAAGGTTCTTTTCTTGCTGTCCTCCTTGAACTCAATATTGCTCAGCCTGTCTTTGTTATCTGATATACATTCTTTGAGAGCTGAGGTTCTATTTTCTGTTGAATTTACTCTGGTATTAGTTTCTTCCAATGAACATTTGAGGTGGTTGACAGAATTTTTCAATTCTGAGAGTTCTGCTACAGCTCCTTTCAGGGTGTCTAACTCTTCATAAATATCGTCTTTCATCTCATGGAATTGTTCCCTTATTTCCTTATATAAGTTGTCTCTCATCACTTGAAACTGATCTCTGATCTCTTTCCTTAATTCTTCTTTCAACTCTTTGATTGAATTACTAATCATAATGTTGATATATTTTTCTAGGTTTTCTTCTGGGACTCCAACCATGGACTCCTTGGATGGCGAGCTGTGAGGTTGAGGAGGAGAGTTATTTCCCCTTTTCCTCGTTTTCAAATACAGGTGTTTGGCTTGAAGACTGACAGTGAGTATTACTCTTGTAGGGGTTATTGGAGCTTCTTATGTCTTTGCTTAGTTGTGATGGATAGCACAGATCAATAGCTGCCAGTTCAATCAGTGAAGAATTATGAGCCTATAGGCTCTGTAGTATAATTTCAGGTTGGGTACCTGTTGCTTCATTGTTTTTTGTTTTGTTTTGTTTTGCTTAGTTTTGTTTTGGGTATTTTGGGTCTCTTATTCTTCCAAATAAATCTAAAAATTGA
>PVKS010003962.1:0-86877 GCA_004027875.1 Aplodontia rufa
TGGTAGAGTGGAATATGATTTAGTCATCTAAAAATGCAAATCTATGTGATGATTTAGACAGTATATAATATTCTCTGAAGAAAGCATGCAATATAAAATATAAAGGTATATGTATTTCCTGTATTTTAAAATATATATATTTTAAATATATATATTTACATATATATATATAGTATGACCCCATTTGTATTCTAAGTGTGTGGAATAGAAAATGAGGGTGTGTATATATGTATAATACACATGTGTTTGCTGCTATTAGGGGAGGAGAGTATTGTTTCTCAAAGTGTGGTATAAATGCAAACTACATTAGTAAAAAACATTTATTTAGTATGCAGATTCTTAGTCCTTGTGCTAAATTCCCCTCCAACAGAATCACTGTGCATGAAGTTTGTAAACTTATATTTCTAACAGTTTTTTCAGTCTGATATTTATGAGAGTTTGGTCCGGTAGCTGACAGCAATGAATTGGTTATCTGGTAGTAGACTGTAGTTGGAAAGGACTTCTCAAAAAGGTCTTGTATTTTAAATGGGGCCTCCCTAAGATAGAACGAACTAATACTGATTAACATCAACATAGACCTATTAGTGAAAGACGAATTGGCCTAACATAGAAAAATGATTTTCCTGTACAAAAGTACATACACATTAACATGCACAATCCTTTAAGAAGTCTTCGTTGCTTAACTTCCCAAAATATCACGAAATGATCTGCTAGTAAAGCAAAACTAATGAATAAAACCACTGCAAAAATACAGTGTGCCACCTTGTTATGCTTAGCTGTGTTTCAGAATTGGGAAGTGAGAGACTTGTAAGGCTTTGGGATCTGTGCACAGAATGTTTAAGGCATGTTTGTCAAGGACGGGAACTGATTGGACTTTGCAGTTAATAGCTTAGGAACGGTGGTCACAGCAAGCAAGACTCTTCAAGAGTCTTAATATGTCAACCTATTTGTGAAGCAAGCTTTTTCTCAGGTATGCAGATTATTGTTTCCAACCTGTGGAATTTCCTTATACAAACCGAAAATTAGAACCCATTCTTGTTTTTGTTTGCTTACAATCTTCTCTTTCCTGGGCACAGATTTCCTGAAATAAGCAACTAAGTCACGTGGACATAGGTGGGCTACAGTCCAAACCTTGTTGACGCTGATGGACTGGGTTCTCTTTTCCATCTCTCCCCATTCAAGGACTATAAGTCGCACACACAGCATATTGACATGTCTGTAGTGACTTCTTACAGTTGTACTGCAGATCTTGGTGATTTCTTCTTCAGCTTTGTGGCTCCTACAGCACGTGGGTCACACTGGTTAAGTATTTTAATCCAACTCTCAATGTGCTGTACTGATTGTCTTTTTCCATGTCTGTCTCCCTCACTGGGTCATAGCTCTGTGGGAGTTCAGTATGACACCTAATTTGTGATAGTGAATAAAGACTTGTTTCACTAAACTGACTATGAATCTAATCCCGGAGAACTATGGTAGTGTACAGGAGACTGTGTTGCTCCTCTTACTTTCTAGAGAAGTCTGTGAAACTCCTGACTCTCTGATGTACATCTTCCTGGATAAAGGTTGTAAAATTTGACTACTTTGATTCTTTTAAGTGTACCGGCATGAAAGTTTTTTTGAGAAGTAAATTGTGCTACATCATGTTTCTTCAAGTAATGAATGAAGATTTTTCTGGGCTAGTCTTTGACATTTACTTGTTCTTTCTTTCTGGCATATTATGCCTCCTGTGTGTCTTGTGCATATGCATAGTGGCTAGATTCATCAAGCAACATGTAGGCAAGACCTAACTTCCGCACTATAAATTCTCACTTTTTGCCTCACTTACTTCCTTTAGTAGCAGCCACAAGTTTATTCAGTGGCTGTATCCCAGGTGCAGGACTGCCTGATGAAGGCCTAGAGTACGTTAGCCTAGAACTTCCACACTCTTCATTTAGCCAACACGTGTTTACTTCAGTATTGCCCATGGTCCTGGACACTTTCTATTAACATTGTCTTCTCTCATTTCTCTTGAAATGAACCCCCCACTGGAGCAACATGGCAACACTTTCTGTTCTAAATTCCACTCTGGTTCAAAATCTTGTTTCACTGTTTATTCTTTCTTTAAGCCTTTTAATTCATTTACATTAACTGAGTAGAATTTGATGAAGTAGGGATGTGTTTGAAAGAAGAGAAAACAAGCAAGCCAGCAAGCAAACCCATAGATTACATGTGCAATAGGAATAATACACTTTCCAATTCACCAAAGAGGGAAACATTGAGCCTGTGTACGCAAGC
Organism: Aplodontia rufa; assembly: GCA_004027875.1. Taxonomy (NCBI): domain Eukaryota; kingdom Metazoa; phylum Chordata; class Mammalia; order Rodentia; family Aplodontiidae; genus Aplodontia; species Aplodontia rufa. The sequence goes on from PVKS010003962.1 coordinate 2,275, forward strand.
GGCAGCACCACACGGTACACTGTTACTAGCTAAAAGAAGACTGTGTTGTTACAAACCCATCAAAGATGGCTGTAGAGGACAGCAAGGAAAAGAATTATTTCCAGCAAGAATTAATCTGTGCAGTATTTCTTGTTTGCTTTTCATGCAAGGGGACGAATCACAAGAATATGCCATTACACGCACTCAGGTGACTGGGGACATGGAATTATTAGGATTGGAGGATGCACAATAAAATTTGGGCACTAAAAATATGGTTGGAGCCTGGTGTGGTAGCACATTACCTATAATCCCAGAGACTTGGGAGGCTGAGGAGGGAGGATCACAAGTTCAAGGCCAGCCTGGGCAACTTAGTGAGACCTTGTCTCAAAAATAAAAAACAGGGTCTAGAGAGGTGGCTCAGCGGTAGAGTGCTTGCCTGGCAGGCAGAAGGACCTGGGTTGGATCCCCAGCACCACATACACAACTAAGTGGAATAAAAACAAAAATCAGAGAAAAAATTATCTCTCTCCAAATAAATAAAAGGGGCTGGGAATGTGCCTAGGTAGTAGAGCACCCCTGAGTTCAATTCTGAATATCATTAAAAAAAAAAAAAAGGTTAGACTTCTTAAAATGAGCTCTGATGGTAAGAATAATTGTTTCCCACATAAATACTATGCACAGGTCCCATTGTGAAGGAGGTGCTAAATAATCAGATGGGCAGGTGGTGATTCTGGGAATGTCAATGGAGATCTTTGGTATTCTTTTCTTGTTCCGTCAGCTTATGAACAAGTGTCTATACTGCAAGGATCTTGGCTATACATTGATTTCAACAATATGGGCCTCCTTTCACCAGCTAGAAGCCTAGTCTTCCCACAGTAGTGACTAATCCTAAAATGGGCCCCAGAGTGACTGGACAGTTGCTTAGTGACAGATGGATTTGATCAAATCTCCTCTCTTACGGAGAGGCAGCTGCTTCTCCTCTTGGAATTAATCCTTGCTGTAAATCCCTGGGTGCCAGGCTTCTGAGTATAATACTAATGACTCTATTTGATCATCATGAGCTCCTCAGAATATTGCTTCTAAAGAAATTAAAGCATCAGAAGACAGGTAGAGGTAGAAATCTACTTCCAGAAATCTTATTCCTAGGTAATTAACATCAAACTTTTCATTGGTAATGAGATAATCTGAACAAAAATTTTTTAAACATGAAAATCTAAACAGACAGGTCCAGTACTAGCACAACTTATTTCCTGGAGAAAGGGATAAGCAATGCTTTTTAGGAGCACAAAGCTGGGTGTCAGCGCCTGCCAGGTCATGAGAGAGGACTTGGAAAACGCATGTGCTCTGTCCTTAAGATGCTCCGCCATAGTTTGTCAAAATGAACTGAAGGGACAACTTTCTCATAGACACATGTAAGGAATTCAGTGCAGCCTCAAGTCATCCAATTCCTGAAACTGTGTTAAAGTATCTTCTAGCTGCCTGCTAATACGCAAATACTCCTTGGAGGGGAAAAATCCCATCATTTTAAATCTCAAGTTCTACAATTTCTCAAATATAATGTTCAGCAGAGACTAAAATGTAGCCAGATACTTCTACAACACAGCAACACTCAACTAACTAGCAACATTAGATAAAATCACTTAAAATCCATTTGAAGTCATTGAACTTTCAACCAAAGAGGACCTAAAGAGCCAAAATCTCAGAAAATGTGAAATAAAAAAAAAGTTAACATGGTAGGCTGACACACGATTCTTAGCTCTGCTTACAAGTTTTGGCTCTAGTGTGACTGTGAATTTGGATTACAGAAATGCTCCCACCGTTCCCCATGTAATAAGGTGTTTTTTTGCTGTGTAAATTGTTCATAGAAACATAGACACCTTCTGGGAGTTTGGAATCATATGTGCTAGGCAGAGATCCCAATATAAACATTAGGCAGTAAGTCTCTCTAATGAGCATCCCTAGCAGACAAAATGTTACCCACTCCACAACTGGAGGAATTGTGCTGTGTGATTGCACAGTGAAATTATTGGAAGCTCATCTAGTTTCCTCCAGATTTCACCCCATGCTTTACTGTGTATTGTTTTTCTCTAATAAATCATAACCATAAATACAGTTGTGTGCTGAGTAGAAGCCTGGGGACTTCAGTAGAGAGGGCAACCAGAGAAATGAGCATTCTATAGCTACTTCTTCCTTTACAGAATTTGCCAGTTCTTGACACAAATTGGGGCAAGAGATCGAGAAAGAGAGTTATTGCTAAGAATCAGAGAAACAGTTTATGGCAACCACATACAAGACTGGAGAGACATAAAGTTAAGGACCACTAAATCAACTTGCACTGGGAGAGCAAGGATCCTAATTAGGCCAGAGGCTCAGAAGTGGATCTGACACTGCTGATTTTCCCCTTGAGCATTTGCTGAAATCTTGGATTGCTCATATCAGGAAGATTAAAACAAAAACCAAAACAAATAAAATTTAAAAAAAGAAAAAGAAAGGAGGGGCTGGAGCAGTGGCTCAGAGGTTATGGCACTTGCCTGGCATGTGTAAGGATGCGAGTTCAAACCCCAGTACCACATACACAATGAAGTGTCTGAAGAATGAAAGTCACGTGAAAAACTAAATAAAGATTGCTTCTCTCGCCCTCTCTCTCACTGTCCCCTCTTTCTAAAAAAAAGAAAAAGAAAAAGGAAATGAAAGAAAAACAACAAAACCTTATGGAAGCCAGAACAAAGGTTTTGGTATTTTCATTACATCCTGGTAGTAGTGATCAGGCAAAAATTATACACATCCCAGAATCTCATTTATGAACTCTGGAGAGGGGCTAGAGCATAGTTTAGTGATAGAATGCTTGATTAACATGTGCAAAGGCCCTGGTTTCAATTTCTAGCCCCACAAAACCCAAAAACAAACAAAACTCAGAATTCTGGAGAGGTAACATACTCTAGAAACAGAGAATCAGAGTAAGTTAAACCTTATAAAAATTGCAACCTGCTTCAAGTCACCTGAATTATTGATTGAATTAATGTGATTTATCTGCTGCTATTCTCTTTTCCCACCAGGAAATAGGGTGACCCCTTTGTGTAGGAAGATAGCATGCAATGACTCTGTAATGTATCATATACAATTTCTAGCATTAAGTAAAAAAATTACTAAGAATGCTAAAAATCACAAGAAGGGCAAAAATCCACAGATGGCCCAGGTATTAGTGCTATCTGAGATGGACTTAAAAATAGGTTTGGTTAATGAGTTAAGGATGGAGAATTTTATGAGAGCATGAATCTATTTTTTAAAAAATCAATTAGAAATTCTAGAATTGAAAAAAATGCAAGACCTAAACTTAAGAACTCAATAAGCATTTAAGTAGTTTGGAGAAAGGATTACATAATCAAAAGTAAGAGGTGGAGGCTGGAGCCGTGGCTCAGTGGTTACAGCGCTTGCCCGATATGCGCGAGTACGTGAGTTCAAACCCCAGTACCACATACGCAAGAAGTCTCTGAGCAATGAAGGCCATGTGGAAAACTAAAAAATAAAATTCTCTCTTTCTCTCTCTCTCCTTCTCACTGTCCCTCTCTCGTTAAAAAAAAAAAAAGAGAGAGAGATTGCTAGATTGGGTTTTTTTTTTTAAATTAAACTACATGGTGACTGTAGGAGATATGATTTAAATTCAAAGACACAGACACAAATAAATAAAAAATTAAAATATATCCAAAAATAGGGGCTGGATGTATAGCCCTGTGGTAGAGTGCATGCTTATCATAGGTGAAGACCTCAGTTCAAATCCCAGCACCATAAACACACACACACATACACCACACATACATACATAGCAACCCAAAGGGAGTTAGTGTGGCTGGACTAAGACCATTACATTTTCAAATAAAAAATGTTACTAGTCTCAAAATGCATGAAGAAAAAATTTAGCCAGACTTCAATATCCCACTTTTAATAATAGATTTTAATAACTAGGTAGAAGATAAAACTATAGCAGTGTTGGGGTATCAGTTTCCTAGAGCTGTTGTTACAAGTCAGCACAAAACAAAACTAATTTTCTCACACTTCTGGAGGCTGTCTGAACTCATGGTAGCAGCAGGACTATACCACCTCTGAAGGGTCTTACAAATCCCTCCTTGCTGCTTCCAAGCTTGTAGCAGCTCCTGCAGGTCTTGGCTGGTAGCTGCATCTCTCCAATCCCTGGTGTCTTTACTTGCCCTTATAGGAACACCAGTCAAGGATTTAGAGTCCATTCTAAATATGTATGACTCCACCTTGACCAACTACATCTGCAAAGACCCTACTTCCAAATAAGAAGACCTTCTGAGGTTTCCTGGGGGACATAAATTTTGGCAGGTTGCTATTCAAGCTGATATAGGCTTTTTTGTTGTTGTTTGTTTATTTGCTTACAATGATTGTATCTTCCAGTGGGCGGATCCTTTTATCACTATAAAATGTCACTATGTATTTTAATATTTTTTGTTTGTTTTTAAGTCTGTTTCATCTGATGGAAGATAGCCATTGCAAATTTGTTTCATTTGCTGTTTGCATGACATGCTGTTATCTGTACTTCTTTTTTCAAACCTTTTTTTTTTTGGTCTTTGAGTCTAAAATGTGTATTCTGTAGACATCACATAGTTGGAATTTTTTTGAGAGAGAGAGAGAGAGAAAGGGCAAAACAATTTTATTTAGTTTTCATTGCTCCGACACTTTGTTATGTACTTAGTGTTGGGGTTCAAACCTGCATCTTTGCATATGCCGGGTGGTTCACCATAACTGCTGAACCACCACTCCAGCCCCTGGATCTTAGATTTTATGCAATCTGACAGTTTCTGCCTTTTGGTTAGATTTTTAAATAATTCACATTTAGTGTTATTATTGATACTGTTGCATTTACATTTGCCATTTTGTATTTTGTTCTCCACGTGGCTCCTGTGATTTTTATTTTTTCTTTGTTTCTTTTCCTTCACTATTTCTTTTGGATTAAGTGAATATTGTCTAACAACACCTTTAAATAATGTAATGATTTTTTTTTTCTTTATGGGCTTTTGAGTTTTTCCTAATGGTTGCTCTGGATCTCACCATATACACAATAACAAGTCAGAATTGGCTTCAGATTTATACTAGCATAATTCCACTGGGAAACTATCAGTACATTCCCTCCTTCCTCTTTTCTGTGTTATGATTGCCACACATACCAAATTTTTCTGAAGCTCTACAAACCTAAGAAAACATCGCTGGGGCTGGAGCGGTGGCTCAATGGTTTCGGCGCTTGCCTGGCATGCACGAGGACCCAGGTTCAAACCCCAGCACCACGTACACAACTAAGTGTTGGAGCAACTAAGGCCATGTGAAAAACTAGATTAAGTTGTTCCTCTCTTTCTCTGTCTCTCTCACTGTCCCTCTCTCTTTATATATAAAAAAAAAAGAAAATATTGTTGTCGTTATTAGCTTTGTAATTTTATGTCTATTGAAGGTGAAAAAAGAGAGGCAATAAAGTTCATGTTTATGGTGCTTTGTTAGTTTCTCATTTGCGTTTTGGCACTTTCCTTTTGTCCTTGTGGGTGCAGGTTACCATGTGGAGTCATTTCCTCATTCCGGTTCTTTCCTCCAGACCATCTGCTTTGCGCTGTCACTGCCAAGCATATTATATTTCTATTTGGTATAGGCACAATTATGCATAATCTGTACATACATACATACGTAGTTTCATATACTTGTTTTATAAATCAGCTAAAAGAACAAAAAAGAAAGAAGAGATATGTGCTTGTCCTTCAGTGTATTTCTCCCTTTACCATAATTTTTGTGTTGCTATGTGGATTTGAACTTCTTTCAGGTTTACTTTCTTTTAGCTTGAAGAACTTCCTATAGTACTTTATTTTGTTTTTCATTTTAAGAGATGTGCTTTCACAATGTTGCTCTAGTTGGCTTCTAACCACCGCCCGCCCCCGGGCTCAAGTGATCCTCCTGCCTCAGCCTCCAAGAGTAGATGGGAGCACAGGTGGGCTCCGCTGCGCCTGAATCCCTTCAGTATTTCGTGTAACCTATGTCTGCAAAACGATGAATTCATATAAGTTTTGTTTCTTTGGGAATATTTTTATTTCATCTTCTTTTTTTTTTTTTTAAAGAGAGAGGGACAGTGAGAGAGAGAGAAAGAAAGGGATGATCCATTTTATTTAGTTTTTTAGTTTTCAGTGCTCCGAGACTCTGTTGTGTGCTGGGGTTTGAACTTGTGTACTCACCCATGCCAGGAAAGAGTCATAACTGCTGAGCCACCATTCCAGCCCTCATCTTCTTTTTTGAAAGGTAATTTTACTTGACATAAAATTCTTGGTTGCATTTTAAGTACGTCATCCTATTGCTCCTGGCCATCTTCTGCTGAGAAGTCACCGTCAATTTTATTGGGGATTCCTTTTATGTGAGGATGTTTTTTCCTTGCTGCTTTTAGGATTTTCCTTTTATCTTTGTCTTTTTAGCATTTTCACTCTCATGTACCTGACTTTGTACCTCTTTGCATATGTCCTTGGAATTCATCAAACTTCTTAAATGCGTAGATTCATGTTTTCTCCACCTATTTGAGATATCAGATCAATTATTGCTTCCTTTTTCTTTGCTTCTACCTCTCTCTCTCAGACTCTTCTCATATATATTTTGGTGCACTTGAAGGTGTTCCATATTTCTCCAAGACTTCATTTCTCTAAGTTCTGTTTTTCTCTCTGTTTTGATTTAATAACCTGTCAAGCCCTCTTTAAGTTGCTGATTTTTTCTTATGCCACTTCAAATCTAGTTAAACTCCTCTAATGAATTTTCATTTCAGTTATTCTACTTTTGAACTCCAGAGATTCCATTGGCTCATTTTTATAATTCTTCTTTACTGATATCTCTTTATTGATATTGATATGTCCCCCTATTTGATAGGACATTATCATTATTGCTTCCCTTACTTTGTTTTTAATTTAATTTTTTGTAGCATGGAGATTGAACCCACATGTCTCTATCACTAAGCTACAAATCCAGCTCTTTTAATTTTTTTTTTTTGAGTCATGGGCTGACTTTGAACTTGTGGTCCTACTGTCTGTCTCCTGCATCACTGGGAATACAGGCATGTGCCCCATACCTGACCTTCTTTTCGTTCTTCATGCATCCTTTCCTTGAGGTCTTTTACAGATGTTTGATGGCTACTTTGAAGTTTTTGATAAATATAATAACATGTATGGCATATACTTCCCTGTTTCTTTGCATATATTTTAATTTTGTTGGAAATTTGACAATATGCTATTGTGACTTTGGATATCAATTGCCTTCTTCCTCCCTGGAGCCTTTTTTGTTGTCATTGGCTTGGATTTTAAAAATACTTTTTAAATAAAGACTGTTTTCTCCCATATGTGGGATTGATCATTCCTTGGAAGGCACCACCTTGAGCTTAAATAGAGTCGCACTGGATTAACAGTGATTTTAGCAGGGTTTTTTTTTAACTTATAGTTTACTATAGTCTATTTTCTCCTCTATTGTTTTCAATGATGCCCTAGGGCACAAACTGCTCCAAAGTCTGATCTAATTAAATTCAGGCAGAGGCAGATTTTGAGGTCTGTCTTTGAGGTCCGTGCTGACCCCAGGAGGGCACTTTTCCTTGCCAGTTTACTTGGATCTCTGGTGAGCTGCCTGACCTGTGGTTTAGTTGCTGCTTTTTTTTTCTTATTTATTTATTTTTTAAGAAAGAGGGGACAGTGAAAGAGAGAGAGACAGAGAGAATCAATTTTTATTTAGTTTTTCACATGGCTTCCGTTGCTCTGAGACTTCGTAGTGTACTTGGTGCTGGTGTCTGAACTTGAGTACTTGTGCATGCCAGGCAAGCACCGTAACCGCTGAGCCACCACTCCAGCCCTAGTTGTTGTTCTTAATGAAGAGGAGGCTGTTTTCTAAAGCATCTTTAAGCTTGAACTTTCCCACACTCTGGTTCAAATCAAGTCATTTACTTTGGAAAAACTATGAGGCTCTCATCTTTATGAACTACCACTCTGTCTGGGAAAAATCTCTGAAACACTGTTCTGAGTGGGGCCATAGCATCTGCTCTTTTTAGCTGCCCTCTCTGTGCATGGAACCTCTGCTCTTTGAATAAACTGAAGTGAGACGAGTTGGGGCCCCAGTACTCTTAGCCTACTGCCCCAGAGGCAGCCACCATCCTTCTAGTGAGTGCTGGGTGGAGTTCCCAGCCTTTTGGCTGCAGTCTTCAAGAACTTTTCCTTTTGCACTTGGAGTTGGAGGGGGTCAGAAATATTGAGGAGAACAGGAGCTCCATCTTCTTGGCCACATGCACCTAGAGTGGGGCTTCTGTCCGGGGCTGGATGTGCAGGGGGAAGAGGGACATGACTCCCATATACTCTTACTGTTCTGAGTTTTGGTAGATTTTCCCAAACAAATTTTTATTCATTTGTTGTATGCTTAGGGCAATGGTTGGATTTAGTTGTTGTTTGTTTGTTTCATAACTCTTGCTTTCTGTGCTTGTGTGCTGGGGAGTAGGTCCTCATGCTAATCTTCAAATACCATGACTTTCCTATCTCACTGAAACAGGAAAAAAGGATTAAGATGTTACTTTGCTAAGCTGAGGCTGCATTATCAGAAACATTTAGCTAGAGTGTACTTCATCAATATAGCACTGGGATTTGAAACATTCCAACGAAGTTTGACTTTAGTGCAGATATGAGAATAATAAAAGATGGTATCTCAATTATAGGGGTGAATGATTTTGCCACCAAAGACATTGCTAAGCTTTACTTCTAAAACAGACAAAGCTGGGTATGGAAGTTCACACCTGTAACCCCAGTTACTGTGAAGGCTGAAGCAGAAGCATGGCAATTCAAATCCAGCCCAAGAGACTTAGCAAGACATTGTCAAAAAAAGAAATAACAACAAAAAAGAAAGAAAAATAAAATAAAACAAAGACAGATGGTGCCTGGTATAAAAACAAAACAATAATCTAGTATCAGGACACTTGCTTCTGATTAACAAAAAATGAGTCAAAACCAACCTGCACAATGCTACTCATTTACAAGGTCCTGTTTTCCTAACTCTTCTAGGGTTAAGGGCTTCTGAGTAGCCACTGAATTGATGGCAATCACTAGCATCTGGTTCCAGTAATTGTTTCCAAATGCTGTCATACCAAAGCAAAAAGTCAGGAAGGCCATCTCCCTGCTACTGAAATCAAAACCCTTGCGAAATGAACCTTTTCATAGTTATTACTTTAGCCTTGTCTTGAAATGTCATCAGCTGTAGACTTCAATTAGACTAAAACCCAAGTATTCAAAATGTGGAAGTCCAAAAAGATAAGCCCTAATCAAGCAGCTATTGTAACATAATAAAATATAAACATTAACAAGCACTATAAAAGCAACATAATTTCTGTGAACTTCTGCACATTCTTTTTTTTAAAGTGAACATATTTCAGAAAGAATATCCTCAAAATACTTTCTTGGAGTAATTCATTGGAAGTTAACTAATTTTAGTTGGCCATATAAAAGGGGTAGGAGGAGTGGAAATGTAATGATATAGTTTATTGCCAAAAGTAATTGGATTGCTAAAAATAAATCTGCTTATGAGTTAACATGAAAATTTTCCCATTTCAGTAATGTTTTGCACATTGTATTTTAGCATTCTTAATCTTGCAACTTGGTAAATTATTTTTATTGTAGCTGTCTACTCTCATTTTTCATATTAAAAGAAAGCTGGCTTTTTCAAGTTTAAAGAGATAATTATTAGTAATGTTAAATAGACTTTTCTTCACATTCCTTGTGGATGCGTATTAATAGCCTTACATTTTTTATCATTGAGTTGCATTTCATTTGTGCATATTTTCCAGTCTGTGTTTTCCCCTTTATTTTAAACACTTGTGTCCATAGGAAATTCATTCAATCTATGCACACGTACCAAAGATACGCTCTGCAGGAAGCCTTCTGCTGGGTACCGAGAATGCAAAGATGAGAAGGACCTGATCGTTTGCACTGGGTGGCCTGATGCAGTGGTGGAAGTCAGATGGGGGTGCTACAGGGATGACTCATTTTGACTCAAGAGAGATGTAATGAGAAATCACAAAAGGGGTGGTCTTAAACCATCCTAAGAACAGGAGTTTTCCAGGGGTGTAGGGGAGAGGAGGGTCATGGGGAAAGGAATGTTAGGCTGAGGAAAGGCCTAGAAGAACAAAGATGTTGCGATGTTCAGAGCATTACAAGCATACAGTTAGGAAGGCCCCAAGGCCACCTCTAGTTTCAATAATTCCCTGGAAGGATCCCCAGAGCTCACTAGAAGCTGTTACACCCATGGTTATGGCTTAAGGGTACAGATCAAAATTAGCTAGCGAAAGAGATGCTTGAGGCAGAGTCTGGGAAGAGTCCATGTGTGATGTCCTCTGTCGTCCCCTCCCAGTGGAGTCATGGACAGTGCTGACTTCTTCCTGCAATGATGGGAGACAATAGGCATGGAGTTCTGTCTAGCAGGAAAGCACACCCTAGCCCTAGTGCACAGGGTTTGTACTGAGGCCAAACCCACAGATATGGTTAACTGCCCACACAGCTGACTTTCATTCTCTATCACCTCTGGAGGTTACATTGATTCTTCAGGGCCCAAAGACCCCTCCATAAATCACATTATTAGGCAAGAAGGCCTCCAAGGGGTTAGAGATCACCTTCTATGAGTTGGGGGCAAAGACCAGACCTCTCTTTGGGTAAGATTAATTCTTTACAACACAAGGTGTACAGAGTACGTTCAGACTGCAGTGCAGTGCAGTAGTTTGGAGACCTAAAAGGTGATCAGGATCAGATGGGGAATCATTGATGTGGATACAGATGAGGAGAGGTAAATCTCATTAACAGAGAAGACAGAGATCAAAGACATGCATGGAATTAACAGGTGCATTTGGGGAATGTGGCTTTCATTACTTCCCTCCACACAATGCCAAGGAAACCAGAATGGAGACATAATAAAATCAAAATCATAAGCAAAACAAGAGCCAAGCTTTCTGTGGGCTAGAACTTTGAGGTATTTCACAACAGTGCCATACCAAAAAAGTTCTAACCAAGGTGAGCTTCTTAAATTGAGTGAACAACAGATGTGAGAGCAGAATGGGAACCATGGACTTCAGGGTTCTAATAAATGCAAGAGCACTAAAGCTCACCAAAAGAAATTTGTCAAATAGACCTTTCTACCATGTCACTGTGTGGAACTAGGCCTTATGCATTTCCCTATATTTTCATCACTTAACTATTCCTGACTTTTAGGTTATTGAAAAAATTACAGACTCAGAAAATTTGGGGTCAAGGGAGATCTTAAAGCTCCTTTAAGTTGACTTTTTGTTTAAGGATAGTCTTCAGAGCCTGGCATGGTGGCACACACCTGTAATCCCAGCTACTTGGGAGACCCAGGCAGGAGCATTGCAAGTTTGAGGCCAGTTTGGGCAACTTAGACTCTGTCTCAAAATAAAAAAAATAAATAAATAAAAAGGGCTAGAGATGAATCTCAGTGATAGAGTGCCCCTGGGTTTCATCCTCAATCCCCACTCCCTCTACCAAAAGAAAGAGAGAGGAGGGAGTGGAATGTAAGAATTTACTTTTAATAAGCACGCTTCGGATCCGCCTACCAGTCCTTCAAAATATTTTGCACACTTTTCGTGGTTTCTTTATATACGCCCCAGAACAGCTTTATGTTCAGTGAGGTGTCTGACACTGACACCCAGAAGGCTCTCAATGTGTGTTTTGAACAGTTGTTGACTCTGTTCTAATGGAGCTCCGAGAGTCAAGGGTCTAGACGAAGGGGCTGAGGATTCTGTCCTGAGGTCACCAGGAGAGGAAGGTAAAGTCCCAGCCTCAGTCAGCCTCTGGCTAGATGTCACTACTTCTTTGCTTTATTTCTACCTTTGTTTTGTATTCAAGTTTATTTTTTAAAAATCCAGACATGTTGGGGCTGGAGCGGTGGCTCAGCGGTTGAGCGCTGGCCTGGCATGCACGAGGACCTGGGTTCAAACTCCAGCACCACTTACAGCTAAGTGGAGGGGAGGGAAAAAAAGTGAGAAAAATTTTTTAACAATTTAATCTCTCTCACTTAAAAAAAAAAATCCGGACATGCCTTACCTGCCCTAAGTAAGGAGGAAAAAGTTTCCATACTTCTAGACACCCCCAACCTTTGACTGACTGCTTGACTAGTGTGGGGCATTTGTTTGACTTGCACACTAACACTGAGAAACTTGGCTTTAACCCAAAACCCATTATGCATAGTTGGAGCAACAAAACCAGGAGCCATTAAATAACTTGTTTAAGGTTGTATCAATGCTTTGGACATACTGGCTAAAACTAATACTTCTATAATCCCCTAGGTGGAATTATCAAGTTAAAGGGCATTTGTTCTTAAATGTTTGATTGCTAGATAAATTTTCTGAATGATAAGTTTGTAGCTGTGGGTCTGTATCTGTTATTTCCTCTATTGTCTAACTCCTACCAACCAGTACTTCTAATTTTGGGCTTAACTCATCTTCAATTTTTAATTTAATAGATGTGTAATTGTGCCCTAGGTTCTCTCTCTCTCTCTCTCTCTCTCTCTCTTTTTCTTTCTTTCTTTCAGTACTAGGGATCAAACCCAGCTGCATCCCCAGTCTTTTTTATTTTTTTATTTTGAGACAGTGTCTCTCTAAGTTGCTTACACTGGCTTTGAACTTTGCAGCCTGTCTCAGCATCCTGAATCATCAGTATTATATGCATGTGCCACTGTACCCAGCTAGATTGTCCATATATTAAGGAAACTGAGCAAGTTTGTTTGTTTTTCATTTTGGTGATTTGATGTACCTGTGTCCATGTTCACTATAAATCAAGTAGAACCAGACACCAACTTACATATTTGAAAATTCTTCTATATCAATAGCTTATTACCTATTTCTGGCCCTTTGATTGGTTTTCTTTTAATATTTTAGACAAGCCGAAATGTTTGTATTTTACACATATCTGAAAATGGGCTCCATTTTATCATGCATCATTTATCCATAACTGAGGTGAATGTATACCAGTCCATTTCTCCTAGCTTTAGAATAGTCTTTAATTATAATTCTGCCTTTTTTGGAATTACTTTCCAATTTAATCCATCATATTTTGATGTATTAAAATATCTCCCATCCCTCTTCTTAAATTATTCTTGCCTTACACTATTTCTTTGTCCACTTCTGAATGTACTTTCCTCTTTTGGATAAGGAGTCACTGGAGATGAAATATTAATTGATGTGGGGCAGTGGGTACTGAGGCCATCCTGTGTGTGTGTGTGGGGGGGGGGGTGACGCCAGCATTAAGATGCTGATGCTGGGGCTGGAGCGGTGGCTCGGCAGTTACGGCGCTTGCTGGGCATGCGCAAGTACACAGGTTCAAACCCCAGCAGCGTGTATACAACTAAGTCTCCAAGCAACGAAAGCCATGTGAAAAACTCAATAAAAATTGATTCTCTGTCTCTCTCTCTCTCTCTGTCCTTCTCTCTTAAAAATAAAAATAAAATTTAAAAAAAGATGCTGATGGTGCTATTGTTGTAGCTATTACCATCATCATCAATAACGGTCCCATGTGATAGTCTTGCTTCCCAATCTTTCCTGATAAATTACACTATAAATTTATCAAGAGGGTGGGCTGGAGACTGTGATTGTTTTTTTTCTTTTTTAAGAGCGACAGAGAAAAAGAAAATCAATTTTATTTATTTTTTCATCTAGTTTTCATTGCTCCCACACTTCGTTGAGTACGTGGTGCTGGGATTTGAACCTGGGTCCTCCTGCATGCCAGGCAAGTGCCGTAACCCCTGAGCCACCGCTCCAACCCCTGCAACTGGTATTTAATGAGATCCAATAGCAAACATGTTAATATTTTCCTTCATTTTTTCCCATAAGAGCAAGTCATATGTCTTCGTAGTTTATCTCCTCTTTTATTAGAGTTTTGTATTTTCCTGTAAATAAATAGCTTCTGTTAAATTGTGCAATTATCTATCATGCTAAAGAAATCCTCTATAACTCATATATTTCATTTCTAATAAACAACTTATGTGGGCATGAAATATTTAATATCCTGTGTGAAAAACCAGAATTCACACTGCCATGTAAAAAAGTGTCTGCATCTGAGGAAAAAGGGAAAAGAATTATATTCAAATAAAGATTTGTGAGATTATAGTACTTTTTTTCACTTCCTGGAAAAGTTTCTTTTGTTGTATTATTAAATTCTTAAAAATGAATTAAAGGTTGGTGACTTTTAGAAAATATTTTCTTTTAGCATTTCCTCTCGGTAGCATGATGACACATGCTCTTTTTACTCTTCTTTCCAGAATAAGCACTATGAGGCCCCAAAGACTCAAAAAAATATTCAGGGTTTAATTACAAAGTATTCTATAAAATTTGATAATTTTTACATCTTCTTTTTTATTGGTCTTACCATGTCATCCATTTTCTTTTGTTTTAGTGCTAATATTGTATTTATAGTGCTTTTATAGCTGCCTACTTCTAGGTACAAATAAAAAAATTTAGAATATAAGAAAATTATAATCTCTTAATTTCCCCTTCAATGTTTTGTAATGAAAATTTTCAAAAATTTCAGAAATGTGGACTTGTAGTACTTCTTCCTTTATCCACTGGCTTTCTCTCACCAAAGTCATGCAATTAAAAACTGTCTCTAAGGGGTTGCAGCGGTTGCAGCGCTTGCCTGGCTTGTGCGAGGACATGGGCTCAAACCCCAGCACCACGAGACAACGAAGTGTCAGAGAAACGAAAGTCACATGAAAAACTAAAATAAAGTTGATTTTCTCTGTATCTCACTGTCCCTCTTACTTTAAAAAAAAAAAAAGAAAAAGAAAGAAAAAAGAAAGAAAGGAAGGAAGGAAGGAAGAAAGAAAGAAAAACTCTGAGGGGAAATGATGGGGAGTGAAATTGGCCAAATTATGTAGTTCAATTGAGATACAGCTATTCAGATTTTCTGTTGCTTCTTGTGTAATTTTGGTACGCTGTGTTTTTCTACAACTGTTCATTTCACCTGGGCTGTCAAATTTGTTGTCATGAAGATTTTGATACTAGTCTCTTACAACCTTTTAAATTTCTATTTTTATCTACAGTTCTAATCTCTCATTTTACAAAATTCTCCATATAGGTTATTTGGTTTCTTCCACTTTCTTCTTGATCACCCTACCAGGAGTTTGACAATTTTGAATCGCTTCCCATTTGGGGCAATTAAAATAAAGCTGCTGAACAATTGTTTGCCATCTTTTATGTGGACAGATGTTTTCATTTGTCTGCAATAGATGCCTAGCAGTGGAATTCCTGGGTTATATGGTAACTCTGTGCTCACCCTTTCGGGACTCACCGAGCTGTTTTGCATTTCCAGCAGCTGGGTAAGGAGCGGCGATCCTCCATCTGCTTACTAACATTGTCTTTCATTCCACCTGTCCTAGCCTGGCTGAGATGGTGTCTTATTGTACTTTGGTTTGCATTTCCCTAATGATTAATGATATTAAGTGTCTTTTTATGTGCTTATTGGCCGTTTGTATTTTCTCTTTGTTGAAATCCAGTTTATCATTTTTTCCACCTAGGGTCTGTTTTAGCATTTTTATCTAAGATACTGAGTTTATCCCAAGTTCGCAAAGATTTTCTCCTATGGTTTCTTCAAGAAGTTTTATAGTTACCTGGCACAGAGTTTGAATAATTTCTTGTGCATGATTTGTTAGAAGGGTCAGTGTTCATCTTACTCCCATATAGATATCCAGTTGTTCCACCACTATTTGTTGAAAATAATTTCTTCTTCCCATTCAATTTCCTTGGCAATTTAAAAATTAATTGACCATATAGACAATCTTTTCTGGACTTTCTTTTCTGTTCTATTCATCTGTATTTCTGGTTTTTCTTGACCAATACTAAACAATTGATTACAGAACCTCAGGAGTTCTCAACCTCAGGTCTATTTAAATTTTGACTTCAATAATTCTTTGTTGACAATATTTTCAAAGAACTAACTTTTGATTTTATTGATTTTCTCTATTGCCTGTCTCTTTTCTATTTTTCTGACTTCTGTTCTAATTAATTTTCTTCCCTACAACCTATTTACTTTGGGTTTATTTTAGCTTAATGTAGAATATTAGATCATTGCTTTAAAGCTTTTAAAATTCTTTTTTTTTTTTTTTTTGAAAGAGAGAACCAATCTTTATTTAGCTTTTCATGTGACTTTCATTCCTCAGACACTTTGTTGTGCACGTGGTGCTGGGGTTTGAACTCTCGTCCTCGCACTTGCCAGGCAAGCACCGTAACCACTGAGCCACTGCTCCAGCCCCTGAAATTCTTTTCTAATACAAGCATTTAAAGCTATACACTTTCTCTAAGTCCACTTAACCTTTATTCCATATATTTTTATGTGTTGAATTTTTGCCATTCTTTTCAAAATAATTTTTAAATTCCCTCTCAATTTTTTCTTTATAATGACTTATTTAGAACATGTTATTTAATTTCCAAATATTTGAGATTTTCTAGATATCTTATTTTTTATTGATTTCTAATTTAATTCTTTTTGTCAGAGATGTACTCTGTATGTTATCAATTTCTTAAAAGTTGATATGTTTTATAGCTCAAACATACGATCTGTCTTGGTGAATGTGTACTGAAGAGAATATCTGTTCTCTAGTTGCATGTAATATGATATAAATGTTGGTTATGTCAAGATAGTTTTGTTATATTAAGTCTTTTGTCTTTCCTGATTTTTTTAGTTTAGTTGTTCTGTTGATTGCTAAAAGACATGCATGAAAATCTCTTACTGTACTAGTGTAATGAAATCTTTTCCCCTTTGGTTCTGTTAATTTTTCTTTATGTACTTGAAGATTCTGTTATTAGGTGCATACATATATGTAATTGCTATGTCTTCCGGATGGATTACCCCTTTATATTTAAGACATGTTCACTTCTATCTCAGGTAGAATTGTCTTATTGTCTGTTTAACCTGATGTTAATTTAGCCTCTCCAAATTTCTTAGGCTTACTGATTTTTCAAAATGTGATCTCTCTGGGAGTTAGGTATTCAGTACATGAATTTGGAAACATGCATGCAGACATTCAGCGTATATCATTGCTCTTGTGATTCATATTTGAAATGAGTTTCTGAAAATAGCATATAGTTAGGTCATGTTTTTTCATCTACTCTGCCAATCTTTGTCTTCTAATTAGTGTGTTTACAACATTTACATTTAGTGCAATTGTGGACAAATTAGGGATTATCTTTTATTGTATTTTTATTTTCTGTTAATTCCCTGTTTTGTTTATTTATTCTATTTTTCTGACTTCCGTGTTGCTTAAGTATTTTAAAAATTCACTGTGTATCTTTTTTATCTTTTTTATTCCATATAATTGTAAACTTACTTGTGTCTTCTGACATTTAATGTAGTTAATGATTTGCTTGGGTTTAAATGTACTCTCTGGTTTTTGTTTTCCTATTTCAATTTTTTTTGGGGGGAGGTGGGTATTGGGAATTGAACCCAGGGGCATTTTGCCACTGAGCTACAACCCTAATCCCCATTCCTTTTTTAAATCAAATTTTTATTTTGAGAAGGGTTCTAAGTTGCTGAGGCTGGCCTCAAACTTGAGATCCTCCTGCCTTAGCCTCCTAAGTTGCTGGGATTATAGGTATGCAACATGCACCAGGCCTCTACCTTATTACTGTTCAAATAATTTTCTTAATATTTCATTTTAATATATCTATTGGATTTTTAACTATACCTCTTTGTATTATTATTTTAGTGGTTGCTCCAGGAATTACAATATACATATATCCCTAACTAGAGCTTGCCTTTTTAGTATAATACATCAAAAGCTATGTCAGAGGCCTATGCAGGACATGTCTGTTTCCATATCATTGACTGACACTGGGCCTCTTCACTCCCTATGGGCCAGTCATTGCCCACATATAGCGACTGGGTGAGACAAATTAGGATTCTTATTCTGGAACTGGAGAAGGAGTCCAACTACATGGAAATAGAAGGGTCTCTTTTTGTCTCCTGATCAAATTAGTATTTGGAGAGTGAAAAGAGGATAAATAACAGCCAATGTCTGTCCACAGTAGTTAAGTCTCCACCACCAACCCCCCTTGGTACTGGGGATTGAAACCAGGGATGCTGTACCACTGAGCTATGTCCCCAACCCCCTTTCTTTCTTTCCTTCTTTCTTTTTTTTTCTTCTTTCTTTCTTTCTTTTTTAGATTGGACTAAGTTGCTAAGGCTGGTCTTGGACTTGTGATCTTCCTGCCTTACCCTCCCAAGTTGCTGGGATTACAAGTGTATGCCACCACTCCCAGCCCACAGTAATTAATCTTGTAAAATATACTTGGCTGGCCACATTTTTTTTTTTACATTTTAGCACCCTTCTTTATTATCTCACTTCAATAATGTATTTCATTAACCAACGAACACTCTCTCCTTCAAAGAATTACACAGTCTAGCCTTTACTATTTCTTGTACCTATTCGTCCTGTTTCCATTTTGTTGCTTATTTAGGCTAGGAGTGTCCTTTAGAATAAATCTGAAAGTTTGTGCAAAACTGGCCCATGGTAGTAATAGTTAATATCTATTAGTAAGGGAATAACGAATGAATATGTAAATGTAGCTATTTTGTGACTACAAAAATTAAATTTCATAAAGAATCAGTTCAAGCTTATTCTAGCAGATCAGATTTCTCTCAATGAGATTATTTTTCCATAAAGGAGATGATCATAATTAAAAAAAAAAAAACCTGTGTGCCATTTGTCTATTTCCTTCACCATTTTTAAAAGAAGGTGAGCATCATAAACAGTGCCGCTTGTAATTTTGTTTATGAAGCCTCAGTAGTATTCTTAGTAATTATGACTTCATGTATTTCAGTACAACATGAATATGCTTGAGCAAATATCCTTCATGAGGGGAAAAGAATTGGTATTTGCAGATGTTTAATTAAATATGTTTGTTTGTGAAAGCCAGGCCTATCTTTTTGAAAATACATTTCCTACTTCCTTCTCTAATAGGAGCTCGTAGCTCTTTATCACTGATGATTGAATTATAAATTCTCCAGGGCAGATACCGTATTTTCTATCTCATTAGCTACTGTATGTGCAGACTTGTGTGCTTATTCTTGTGATGATTTACAATTTCGTAAGTGCATATGCACATCTGATTTAATTTTCCTAACCTTCCAGGGGGGTGGTGAGGGGAAGTGTCCCCATTTTATGCATAAGGAAGCTAAGACTTAGCAACAGCGGATGCAGTTATCTCAGTTCCCAGGATGTGTGCTGTTCGGGCTGAGGCTGGGACCTGATCCTCAACTCAGTGCTCTTTCGTCAAGTCCCCCAGGCTGCACAATTCCTGGACCTGGGCCAGGTACAACTTGCATGGAGACGTTCCTGCCACATAAGTGTTTCCCTAAGAGGCAGCATGGGAAGTCTGGGTGGCAAAATCGGGTGTAGCAGGGCTGTCTCATTCAGTTTCCCCAGATCTCAGTAAGCACCAGAACTGCTCCCGTCATGTGACATCCGGAAATGGCCTTCCACGGTCAGATGTCCTCAGAGGCAGCACTACCATGAGTACTCTCCACCACACTGCCTCGCTGTCATAAATGGCAGGATTTCCAACCACAATGGCTAAAAGTAGTCTTGACAAAGCATTTTGAACATTTTATTTTATTTTTAAGAGAGAAGGACAGGTAAAGAGAGAGACAATCAATTTTTATTGAGTTTTTCACATGGGCTTTGTTGCTCTGACACTTAGTTGTGTACGAGGGTGCTGGGGTTTGAACCTGTGTGCTCTCGCATGCCGGGAAAGCGCAATAACTGCTGAGCCACCGCTCCAGCCCCCATTTTGAACACTTTAAACCAGGCTGCTCTGGACTCTTGAGGAAACGTTTGGAGGGGAGTGAGGAATATTAGAAGCCTCAGAGCAGCAGGAGACCAAAGCTTGGCAAAGCAGCCGCAGCTGGTTGAAGAATCACCTCAACAGAGTAACCCCGAGCAATAGCAAAGCTCACCTGGAGTCCTTACTCCATACCAGGCACCTTCTGAATCCTCTTGCATGCATCTTCTTCTCTAATTCTCATGACAGCTCCCTGCAGTTGTTGCTAGCAGGACCTCTCAGCTTAGTGAACTACCATCATCCCTTGCTGCAGCGTTTACTGTAACATGGGAGCTCTGGTCTTCCTGCCTCCATGCATTTCTACCCTCATATCCATTCTCTACAAAGTCAACCTAACCTGTTTTTACAAAATGAAATCAGATCCTATCATGCTTTTGTTCAAATTCTCCAGTTGCTTCCAGTCACTGAGTAAACTCTCAAGTCCCACAGAGGTCTATAGGGCCCATGTGCCCTGGCTCCATGAGCCTCCCTGACCTCATCTTCTACCCTGCCCAACACTGACCTCACCCAGCCACAGCAGTTCCTTTCCTGTTCTCAGAACAGGACAGACACCCTGGAGTCTGCAATCGCTGTCCCTTCCCCATATGACTCATTCCCTTACCTCATTTAGTCTTCGATTCAACCGAATCACCTGGAGAGCTTTTTCTTGCCCAAAACACCTCCCTTCTCTACCATTTGCCCTTTGCCCTGCTGTCTTTTTCTTTACAACACTTGGTGCCACCTGACACTATGTTTAATGCTTCTTTATTTTACTGCTCTTTGTTTTTCCTTTCAAAAGAATGTGAGCGTGTTCATTGGCAGCTTGTCCATCCCTTAGAAAACAGCTTGGTGCATAGTAATAGCTCAATAAACATTTGCTGAGGACGTGTAACAAAGAAGTGAAGTCATTTGCCCAATGTTCAGAGCTAATAAGGGGTAGGTTTACACTTTGAACTCCCCCTAAGAAAGAGAAAAAAAAAAACGTACAGATGGTAGAGAGATGTAGGATAGGAGTTGGGGGTGGGGGTAAGAGCTTTCTTCTCTCTGCTAGAAAATGCTCAATGGAACTTCCATTTTGTTATCGTTGTATTTCAATCCATGCAGTAATCAAAGAGAATTGTATAAATGGTGAAACTGTCAGACCCTTCAACAAGACAAGAATCTGTAGGTTATTTGGTTCCACGGTCCACTTGTCTTTCTGGGCTTTACAGTTGCTAGACAGCTCTTGTTTTAGCCTTGATGCCTAGTTGTCATACGAAAGGACTTTATGTAACTCGATGAGGCCTGTTCTCTCAAAACAGCTCTGTAGTGCACTCAAGGTTAGTTGCAAAATAACTTAAGCCAGAATTTCAATCTACCCAATAAGATTTGCTTTGTTCTTTAGTTTTAGAGTCTGATTCAATGTTTCATTTTTCTTTTTCCAGTTTTTGGCTTTATATTCTTTTGTCCCTTTTTCCTTCTGTACCATAACTCTCAGGGAGCCTATCTAGCTGTATGTTCAATAGTTAAACATTATTTTAAAGGTAATTTTGCAATTTTAAAAAATGGCTTATCTTTTTGGCTAGGCGGAAGCAAGGGAAGTCGACAGAATAGATCCTCAAGTGATGTGGACACAGTTACTTGCTGGAATTTGCAAAGCCGGTTTAAATCCGATCTTAATTTTCAGAAGACTGTTTTTAAAATATAGAAATTCAAGAAGACAGCCTTTGAGAATGCAAATTTTTGAAGAACTTGGAATCTTTTCATTTCAAATACATTAACCACAGAGCTCATCTAGCCGGATCTCAAGGTGTGAACAACAGAAGGAGCTCATCATAATAAAAACAGCTTCCCTGCCTTGCTGGTGTTTGCTGCTGTCTTTGCTCTACATCAGTTTTGCATGTTCTTAGTTAGAAAAATAGCAGCATATACAAGAGGTCTAAAGAGTGGAAAATTCAATTATGACAACTGGCTAAGAAGCAACGAATTTCATATTGAAATTCTTGCTGAAAGTGAGAAGTGATGATGTGGGATATAAAAACAATGCTTCCAAAAACTTTCCAGGGTGCTTCATGGGTGCTTCATGTCACTGCTGGGGGCAAAGTAAGATTTATGTGACAAATATAATATATATTTGTGTATATGTATATATATACAAATATATACAAATATATACAAATATAATATATATATATTATTAAGAATGACTGAAAGTTACATAGTGATTGAGACAAAAATTCGAAGCATCTCCCAGGCAGGGATAAAGTTGTAAGGATGATTTTGACACGAGTTAGCCTAACGGATGGTGAATTCAGGGGTCTGAGGCTGGGAAAGGGATGAGCCAGCAGTTTTCACACGTGAGTCCCATGACTATGTGCACAGCTTTTAAAGTTCTGTAATTTTTGCTAGCATCTCTGGAGATGTTTCTGTAGGACAATATGTGTAACTACCTCAAACAGAACTAAATTTGAACAGAGCCTGATCTGCGGGAAGAGTTCCATTTTGCTTAAGACCACTGGCCTGGACTTCTGCAACTCTAAACTATGTGATCAGTGTGTGGAGGGTGGGAGATGGTGAAAGGGAAGAATCACTTAGCCCTCCACAGATTTATCGTTAGAATTGATTAAAAATTAAAAGGGGCTGGAGGGGTGGCTCAGTGGTTGGAACGCTTGCCTGGCATGCAGGAGGACCTGGGTTCCATCCCCAGCACCATGTACAAAACTAAATGTTGGAGAAACAAAGGCCAGATAAAAACACAAACAAACATAAAATCAATTCTCTCTCTCTCTCTTAAAGACAACAACATAAACAAGTAGGGCTTTTCCAGTGCTGGGTGTACTCTAAATCTGATGCAGGCAGGCAGAGACCCTGAAGGCTCCAGGATAAGGATTGACTTTTAGTCAGCTAGAGAATCATGCAGGGTTGGGAGGGACTGTGTTCTGTATCTCTTACACTGTAGACAAGTTTGATCCTGAGAGTGAAGTAGGAAAGTTTGAAACCTCTCTCTCTCGGAGCTCTGGGAACACATCTTAGAGGGTGGGCATGGGGTTGGGGCTATGAACAAGTCTAATAGAATGTGAGGTGTGGGCCAAAGGGGCAGAATTGAGCTTCCCCGAGGCTCTGAACCAAGCTGTGAACTTTACAACGGGCCCACTGCAGAGGGTAAAGGGAAGAAGGAAGAAGAAGGTTTCTGGGTCCCCTTTCCCTCTCAAGCAACATTGCAACCCTCATAGTCAACCCCTCCTGCCATCCTCCCCACGTTCAATCATGTACCTGCTCATCCATAACTAATGCACTCCAGTTTCCTGTTCGTTGGTAAAAATAACTTTTTTCCTTTGGTATCAGTGATGATAACTTTTTATGTTCCCAAAAGGATGATAAAAATAATAAAATGGTTATTGTTAACCACTTTCCTCTCTTACTGATTAAACATTAATAGTGGGTTCAGTGAGGAAAACCATTAAGAAAACATACCAACAAGCAGTTTTCCAAGGCTTCATCAGAATGCTCCAGGCAGCAAATAGATACCTTGGTGATGAATCATAGAGCCAGGGAATGACTTCATAAGGCAGATACCCTGTGGGTGGAAGCCAAGGGATGGCTAGAAGTTTTGGAAGCACAATAATGTTCTTGGTTATTTTTTTTAATATCTCCACCACTGGATATAGTAGGTGCTCAATAAACGTTGAATGAATGACTGAACATACCTTTCTGTGCACTCCAATCCCTCCCTTTTATCACTACTTTCTTCTTCAAATCTTCCCTCACCCTGACATAATCCCTGATTAACAATCCAGTTGTAATTATTTTCAACCAAATTCTATCAGAGGAAATTGAGTATGTGGGACTGCTTAAAAATATCTTGACTCTTGTGCTGTCAAATAAAGCCCACCTATTATTGAATATGATGCGTGTTTAAAAGAATGAGGTAAGCCTGGCTGTCTGAAGGACCTAACTTTATGGGTAGCAATATTCTGATTAATAAAAAGAAACTCCTTGGAAATCATCAGGTTTTGCCCACTCACACAACTTTCCTCAGTCTGAAATTTGGAAAAGATAGCTTTTCTCTGTCTTGAAACCCACAACACCAATTTTCATAGGTATATGGGAATTTAGAAACCACATAGCTCAGTTCTCTCATTTAATAGATGAGGAAATTAAGTTCAGAGTAGCTTAATGATTAGCCCAAGGTCTCACTTCTAGTTAGAATTGCTAGAGCCAAAGAGCAATGACTGGAGCCTCAGGCTGTGGAGGTGTCTTCCACAAAGCATTGGGCTATCTTGAAGGAGACCAGGAATGAATGCTCACCAGATCTGTTGCAGCAATCGTTACAGTTATTAGGAGTAGGCACAAAGTAAAAAGAATGAATGAAGTCGAGCTATTTATATATACTGCCGTGGAGATTCCTCCAAACACTGCTGAATGAAAAAAGCAACAGAAAACAGTGCACGGAGTAGGAGTCCGTTTGTGTGAATCCGAACGGGTGGAGTATATTTTCTCCAGACCAAGAATGGCAGGATGGATTCCACCCTGAAAACAGTGCAGGGACCTAGGATTGAGGATGATGGTCAAAGAAAAGTTTGTCCTTATCCACATTGTTCGAATTTTTTACCTGGAGAATCTATGTATTAATTGCTTAATGATTAATTTCAAAGAGCAAAATTAAATATTTTGTTGTGCTCCATGTCCCCCCAAAGGCCTTGTTCCTATCTCCATACTCAGAGGGACTCAGCCTGTTGCCTTAATCCAGTGGACTATCTAGATTCATCGCATTGCTTTAGGGGTCATGCTCTGACACATCCGGAAAGGAGAGAAGAAAGAGAGTGTTTGGGGCTTGTCTTCTCAAAAAGATATTCATTGCCCTCTCCTTCACATTGATTACCATTTTATACCTTGAACACAATAGTCATGAAAATAATAATACTTGAATTCATAAATACTATTCCTAAAAGGGTCCGTAGCTAAGCTCTCTTCTGAGTGCTACCTCTCCCTCGGATCATTCTCACCTTCTCTTCATCAGCACACGATGAGGTGAGTACTGCTGTTATCCCCATGGTAGAGATGAAAATCCGAGGTCCCATGAAACCAAGAAACCTGACTGTGGCCTCGTGGCTGGTGAGAGGAGGAGGGGAGTTTGACAGCAGAGTCTGTGCCTGGGCTCGGGGGTAGTTCTTGGAGAAACACTGGCCAGCGATGTCTGTAGGAGAAGGGTACAAGCTGGAAAATAGTGGGGCCAAACCAGAAAATGCAGGACTTCCCTGATCTGCTTCCTTTTTGCTTCCTCCCTGTGCTTCTCTGAGCCTTTTCAGTTAAGGTTTCAATTGCCCCTGGTTACCAAGTCAAGTGCATAATTCTATCTGGCAATGTGTAATGAGGGGGAAAATATTCTCCTTTGGCGAGTGAAACCCCATTACTGTCATGTACAAGCCTAGCAACATTTTCTGTTAGCAGTTTATTTTATTTAAAACAACCACAGTAAATCAAAACAGCAAATGTCTTTTAAAAGAAAATAAAGGTTGGCCTGCCTGGAGTCCGTGAATAATTCCTTTTCTAGTATTTACTTTGGATGTCGGTGTTGTTCCTTAAAGGTATGGAAAGTATAAAGTGGTAAATTTTGAAATTATTTTTATAGCTTATGTAGGCAAGTACTTTTCAGGAAGCTGATCATCTTATTCTAGGTAACATTTTTCTCCCAGTATAATTCCACCTCTGTCCAGAGTTTAAGAATTTATTTTACTATTCCTCTATTCATGACCAAAGCATCTGATTCATCATTGAAAGTTTGAGTAAGATCACAGAAACCTTTAAGTATGTAAATATATGCTTATGTATCTGTGCGTATAGTACATGTGTATTCATTTACACATTCATTTCTATCATGTATCTATTGACAGAAGGAAAATTCTGAGATACCCTACATTTACTTGCATGGGCTGGAGAATGGAGATGAGAAGAGACAAGGGAAGTTAACCAGTTAACTGCCATGGGGCAATCACCAAAACACTGCCCCAAATTCTGGAATATAGGTTGTACCCTTGATTTATAACCCCAGGCAGTCAACCAACAGGCCCACCATTTGGACTTTATGGTCTATTAACCCTAAATAATCTTTTTTTTTCTTTAAGAGAGAAGGACAGTGAGAGAGAGAGAGAGAGAGAGAGAGACAGAGACAGAGACAGAGAGAGAATCAATTTTTTTTTTTTTTTTAGTTTTTCACTTGGCTTTCATTGCTCTGACACTTCATTGTTTACGTGCGTGGGTGCTGGGGTTTGAACCCGTGTACTTGTATATGCCAGGCCAGTGCTATAACCACTGAGCTACCACTCCAGCCCCCTCCCCCCCCTTTTTTTAAGAGAGAGGGAGAAAGTGAGAAAGAGAGAAACAATTTTATTTATTTTTCCATTTGGCCTTCATTTCTCTGACACTTAGTGGTGTATGTGGTTAAGGGTTGAACCCGGGTCCTCGTGCATGCCAGGCAAGCACTCTAACCACTGAGCCACTGCTCTAGCACCACTCTCGACAATCTTTAATCGACAAACACTTCCCCTTATGGACTTTCCTGTTTTTCACATTATCCCATCCCTCTTATCTTTTGCCCATGAAGTCTTAATGTAGACAATTTATGTTTTCCTTCCCCACATATTCATTATGAAAATGCTCCTGGTTCTCAGATCAGGCAGACGTATTTCTAACCGCTTCCCAGCCCTGCTGGTCATTGGGGCACTTATCCTGGAATCCAGTCCTTTCATTGCTAGAATCTGTGATATCTCAATACACACCTTTATTTCAGAGACCCCCTCAGTCTCAAGGGTTTGGTTAAACATTATATATATATATACACACACACATATATATGTGTGTATATATATATATATATTTACATATATATACATATATATATACATATACATATATGTCTTTAATTGTGAAAATTTGCATAACTTGGGAGCCATTTGATGAAGTGTCTTTACATATACATATATAGTTTATATATATATAGATATATAACATGTGTGTATACATATAGTCATGCATTGCTTATTAGGGGAACATGTTCTAAGATATGCATCATGAGGTGACTTGTCTGTCATTGTGGGAACAGCATAGAGTATACTTACACAAACTAAGGTGGCTATGACATTATTAGGCAATAAAATTTTTAGTTCCAGTACAATCTTACGGAACTGCCATTGTACACATGGTCCATGGGAGACTGAAATGTCTGGTAAATGTGCATGTATAATGCACATACATATGTATAAATGCATGTAATTGGGAAAATTTTGCATTACTTGGAGCCCTTCAGTGAGGTGCTTTCCAATGCTTCTCCTGTCCTCCATAGTCATGTTTTTGCCTAGTGTGCTAAAGTAATTTGTTTTTATTCCTGCTGACTCCTGCCTAGAGAAACCACCTATAGTTTCAAAGATGCACTAGTATTTCCATATACCTTGTTAATATTTTCCTTTTGGCAAGAACAACTCCACTTTTTCCTTTTTTCCCCACTATGTGGTAGAGCACATGTGTGCATCAAAGATGAAGCTGAAACATGTCTTCTTTCTTCTTAGCTCCTCTGAGTCTACACTTGTAAATATAGCAAGTGGAGCTCCTTCCCTGAGTACCTAGGCCCCGAGATAGGAGGGTAATTTAGCGGATGTGAGCCCCAGCATTGCGGGGCTTCTGGCTCACCCTGCCAGCCTGCAGGACTTGGCTCTGCTGAGCTCCCTGGTTACCAGGACTACAGCACTTCCAAATGGGTGAGGAGTTTTGACAAATGTGCAGTACCCATTCCTGCAAACAAAGCCATTTATTTTAGGCTGAAGCATTTGCAGAAAAATTTAAATAATTTATCTAGAATGTGTCAAATTGAATGCTTTCATTAAATCTTCTTGGAGTTCTTCCGTAGAACATTTATAAACTGAAAGCCTTGTTATCTTAAATTTCTCAACTAACTCTCTGCCATTGACTGCAAACAAGATGTACGAACTAAACGTTCTGAGCTTGAGAGATATATCTTAGGTTATCACTGAAGTGAGACAGGGCCTCAGGTGTCCTTTACTTAATACTGTATGTTTGAGACGGAGAAGAGGTTTTTGTTGAGCCACAGCTGCAACTGAATGGTGTTCATTGTGTTATGAGTCAAAGATCTGGAGACATCTCCAAACCCATTTTCCTTCCCAAGTACTGTATTTTATGAACATCCTGGTTCCTAAAAGTCCCATTAAAAAAATGGAATCCTAGGGCTGGAGCGGTGTATCGGCAGATACGGCACTTGCCCAGCATGCACAAGTACACGGGTTCAAACCCCAGCACACATGTATACAATTAAGTGTCAGAGCAACGAAGGCCATGTGAAAAAAAAAACTCAATAAAAATTGATTCTGTTTCTGTCTCTCTTACTGTCCTTCTCTCTTAAAAAAAAAAACAAAAAAAAAAAATGGAATCCTCTTAGAAGAAAGAACCTACCCAGAAGACCAGCCCCAAACTTGTGCTTGTCATTAACCTTCTGTAGGACTCCTCTGTTCAAGGACTGGGCAGCACAGTTGACCCAGGGATGAGGCACTGACCTTGAAAGTCATAACTTCAGAGGGCGCAGGGAGGAAAGGGAGAAGTGCTGGGCAGCCTTGCCCTGCAAAGGCCTGGAGAGGC
Source organism: Aplodontia rufa (assembly GCA_004027875.1). Taxonomy (NCBI): domain Eukaryota; kingdom Metazoa; phylum Chordata; class Mammalia; order Rodentia; family Aplodontiidae; genus Aplodontia; species Aplodontia rufa. The sequence continues at coordinate 30,752 of PVKS010003962.1, forward strand.
GCTGCCTAAGGGGGCAGTTTCTAAACATGGAGGGTACCTGTCACCCACTTAACTCTGCAGAGAGTCACCTCCTATTCACCTCTAAACAATTTATGACATATTTCAAAATGCAAATAGAATTTTTTCCCTTAAAAGTCTTAATGAATGCTTCTGCATGTGTCCAGGTTTTAATCTGACAAGAATATTTGGAACATGTCTTGTCCTCACCCAGGCCCTTAGGACTGGCTGCACTCCGTGTCCCCTTCTCCCAGTGCGCTGACCTACCAGCCCAGAAGGGCCCCTGCCAGAGCATATTGTGCTGGGCGGTCACGAGTGGCAGAAACTGCTGGCCTCTCTTTCGATAACCCACAGGACACATTTGCACCTCCAGCATTTTCCGCACAAAGCGATGTGCGTAGCAACCCCCGCGTGTGGTTCAGAAGCTGTTGGCTGCGCTGCTTTGTAATTCATCTTTCTATTCGGCCTCTGGGAGTCCGGTGAGAGATCCAGACCCTCCTGCTGTCTATGTTCGGTGAGCAAACTATTGCAGTTTTGGAAATGCCTCATTTTCACTCTTTTTAGAAGTAAAATAGACATTAACTTCATGAGGATATATGTTATGGAAAACTCAAGGAAAGTTTTATTTATAACTTGCATTAGTTATAAACTACCAAAAATAATAAATGTACCCTATTGAAAAATTAAAGTTAGAAAAATAACTTATTAAAGATGGAGAAATTACTTGCACAATTGTTCCCAGGTTGAATGGCAGCAGATAATTTAGTCAAAACATATCTTTACCCTTTTTTGTGTGTCTGATTAATCTGTTGAATCTTTGATTAGAGCTGGCTGAATGTTTCCCCGAAAATAATTGGTTTTGAGCATTAATAATAGGCCTCTGTTTGTCGATGGCAATTGCTCTGACTTATTCATGTGCAAGAAAGCCCTTAGAATGGATTATATAATTAATTTTGTGTAGTTGAAATAAGTGCAGTATAAGTGGGTTTAGAGAAATCCATTTGGAATTAAATCAGTTAAGCACATTGACTTCTTCTGGCTTAGGACTATATGTTTGGTAGTTGTTTGAATGTATTTTTCATTCATTGAAACCTTTCTTTCCCAGTATATAGTAATGGTGGGAGAATTGAATGAAAAATCTACAAATGAGGAGAAACAGACTAAAACTACAAGCAACAGGCATGTGAAGGGAAAGACAGGTTCTTTAGGTAAGTCTCGGGTAGAATTAATGGTAGGCTGTCCTTGAGAAAGGGGGCACAGTACCTCTGGGGGAGGCGGCAATACTGCTACTTTCACCATGCTCTGAAATGGTACAGCTCCTCTGGGTACTGTGGTTTTAATTAAGCAAAATGGAAGGTGAAGAAAAATTAAGCAAAGATAATCAAACAATAACTAACCCTTTCATGCAGCGATGTTCTAGGAAAATCTCATCTGATTTTTACTAATTTAAATGTCACCAGGCAATCAGCTTTGTTTTCTCATCTCTGTCTTCCAGAGGTTGGGTGCATCCTAACTTTTTCTTAATTGTACTTGTGAAAAGGGTTGACTGTTACATATACACAATTAGCATTAAAATTACCACAACTATCATCTCCTATTCATTTCCTCACACTGTTCCTTTTAAGCTGTGGAGTGGGATATGTAGGGCCATTTGTGGGGGGAGGGGTCAAGTTAGAACTGGAAGCCAAGAGTCCTGCCTCACAGAGAAGGCCTCTGACTCCACATACAATGTTCACGGTCCTTTGCCCCACTATCTAATTGAGAAGAGGCTTAGTATACCAGAAGCTGCATCCCAAATAAGTTTCCAAATGGGAATTTTTACAACACTCTTGGAAAATGTGTGGATGAGGCTCCTGGGTGATTTGCTACAGTCTTAACTCCAAAGCTTTATTCCAGTCTTCCCAGGGGTTCTACTGTGCTCAGAAGTCATCATAAGGTGGAAAGCGAAACTTGGTTGTCACAAGGTGAATCTCTCTTTTTGATTAAAAGAAGAAGTGAAAATATCCCAACTCTTACTTTTCCCTTTTAAATGGCAAATTTCTTCAACCACAGAAACACATTTGGGGAATAATAAAAGAAACTGAATGTGGACCAACTCTCAGATGGTATCAGATAATTATTAATATTTTGGGGACAGATAAGGGCATTGTAGTTATGAAGGGAAATGCCCTTATTTTTAGGAGATGTGTGCTGGTTGAGTAGTTTCATGATGTCTGAAATTTATTTTCCAAATAGATTGAAATTATAAATACACAGAGAGATAAAGCAAATATAGTAAATATTAGAAATAGTTAAATTTAGATACTGGGTGTATAATCAGTCATTGAACCAGTAATTAAAGGTCTATGCATTTGCTGGAAATCCTTCTGGATACTAATAAAACTCAGCTGTCAAGGACTTAAACCTTAAGAACATTCACTCCTTACTGTACAAGAATTTCAGTAGTTGTCCAGTTCAGGGTTGGGGCAGCCTTTCAGAGATGCCATCAGACCCCAGATTTTTCTTCGCATCTGCTTTGGCAGCCTCTGTGGGTTGGCTTCAGACGCTGTTGGTTCATGACTGCAAGACAGCTGCTGCGCTCTAGGCCTCATGGCCACTTTCAAAGGCAGGCTGAGGGTGGGGAGAGCAAAGCAGCTTCTCTAATCAGAAAGCAAATCTTTCCCAGAAGCCCCCAGGAGACTTCTGCCCAGCCCTTAGTGACTAGAACAGTCCTGTGCCAATCCCAACTACAGGGGAGGCTGAAAATCACCTTAAAAGGTTGACATCCTTTGTGATTCATCCCCAGGGCTATGGGTACTGTCACCCTGCACAAAATCAGCATGTTGTCAAGGAGAAAAGGGGGGAATGGAAGCTATTGGTCATTGCTGAACAGATGCTTTTCTGTCTTGAAAGGAAATTTTCCTGTTTCAGTGGAAACAGAAGTGACATTAAATGAAACCAAAACTAAAACTCATTCTGCAATGTATCATGTTGATGTTTAACTGAAGATAAATAGTGCCCAAAAGGGCACTTTAGGTTTCTAATCTTTGTGTACACAACCTCTTTGGCCAAATGAAAGGGGCACTTTTTACCATCCATAAACACTATCTTATGCTTCACTTTCAATTTTAGTAATAAAGTTCAATATACAGTTTACTTATAAAGCTTGTTCTACACAGCAGAATAAAATAGATGACTTCCAGTCATATTATCAGCCATAGTGTGTTAAGGGTTCTCCCTCTAAATGTGAGTTCTAATACGTGGGTTTCACAACCCTTCGCTTATGCAAGAAGGAAGTGTTTCGCTGTCACACACACACACACACACACACACACACAGCCTTAAGTGAAATCTGAGTGATCAGACTTAATAAAGAGAAAACTGGAAGCCTTCAACAAAATTCTAATTTCTACTTCCTCTTCAGTCTGTATGAGACCACTGCAATAGAATACATTTCATATCCAGGTTTTTCAAGTGGAAACCCATCTATTGATCATAACAAGTAACAGTCTTAATGAGACTTCTCTAGAGTCTCTCTGTTCCTTTTCCCATCCACTGGTTCAAGAGTAAGCTTTCTTTTACAAAAGGTGAAACACACACATGCTATATGGATCAGAATAAACCCTCAGACCAGTAATACCCATCTAACCATTCTGGGGTCATAGTTGTCTGTTCTGGCAAGACATCAGGAGTGGACTACACTCAAAATGTCTTGGAATGTGCATAAGTCCCTCATCAACATCCAATGCACTTGTCTGATAATTTGACATTGGGGTTGATGGTTGAGGTCTAGCTTATTATACTATGATTGACAGCTGAGAGCTGCTGTGTAGTGCTGTGCTGTTCTCTGGAGGCTTAGGGCAGAGAAACATGAGCTGACAGCATTCTAGGGCTGTGATATGCTTCTTGGACATTTATTGTCTCTGGAAAGTCCAGTTGAAAAGAAACACAGCAGACCCAAAGGTGGTTGCCAGAGTCTCTCATGAGCCAATAGGAAGAGGCTAGAGATGAGAGGGTTGAGACAAAGGCGGCGAGAATGACATTGGGGAACTGGAACAAGGTGTGTGAATGGATGGACGGGTCAATGAGAAGGGCTGGAGAACCAAGGAACATTAGGCAAGGAGATGAGAGTTAGAAGAAGGCCAGAAAAATGGCAGAGAGCAGATCTGGACCATGGCCTGAGGAGAACTTGTGGGCTCTTCAACAGCATCTCTATTTGTTCACTCAACAAATATTTTCCAAGTATCTGCCATGTGCTGGGAACTGTCCTCGGTGCTGGGAAGCTGGTAGTGAAGAAAACAAAAAATTTCTCCCTTATACGGATTACCTTTTAGCAGGAAGATCAAATTATAAACAAGAAACAAATAAATCATAACTAAATTATATGTCAGTGACAAATAAGGGGGGAAATCAGCAAAAGGAGTGAGAGTGCAGGTGCTGCACTTCTGACCACACTTATGCCATGAGCCTGGTATAGCCATATTTAAATTAGTTGAGATTAAAAATTCAGTTCCTAAATCCCACCAGCCACGTTTCCTGTCCTCAACAGCCAGATTGTAGCTATCCCATTGACAGTGTTCCCATTATTGAAGAAAGTTCCATTGGTTAGTACTAGTTGGTCTAGAGAGTATGCAGATTTTCTTTTTCTTTTTTCTTTTTTTTAATTTTGAGATGAGGTCTTGCTGTGTTGCTTAGGCTGCTCAAACTCCTGGACTCAAGCCATCCCCCCCTCATAGACTCCAGGTAACTGGGACTGTAGGCATGCACAACTGTGCCCAGCTCCAATATGCAATTTTCAGTTTATTTGGGTAGAGAAGAGGCAACTTTTGATGGGGCTGGTGGGTGAATCATGTGCATGCCTGGGGGAAGAGGCAGTGCAAAGATTCAGAGACAAGAATGAGGTTCACATGGCTGGAACATAATCACTCGGGATAGAGTAAGTAAGAGATGAAGTGAGAGAAATAAATGGAGAGGAACAGATCCTGTAGGGCTTTGTGAGCCATTGTAAGGACTTTGGATTTTGCTCAGTAAGATGGCCACTGATAGAGGTTCTGAGTGAGGAGTTATATAACCCTACTTAGGTATTCAGTAGTACCACACTGGCTGCTATGACTGAGATAGACTGAAAGTGGGACAAGGCAGAAGTTGGAGATCAGTTACTATTGTAATAATCCAGGCGAGAGATGGTGAAAAGGAGGTGGTGCGAAGTGACCAGATTCAGGAATTTTATATATATATATTTTATATATAGTGGAGACAGTGGCTTCCAGGATTGCCTTCTCTTTCTTGTTCCTTCTGGTTAAAGAGGCATCTCCCTGGGCTGGAGCAGTGGCTCAGTGGTTTCGACGCTTGCCTGGCATGCTCAAGGATGTGGGTTTGAGCCCCAGCAGCATGTACACAATGGAGTAATGAAATCCACATGAAAAACTAAATAAAATTGATTCTCTCTCCCTCTCTCTCTCACTGTCTCTCTCTGTCTTTAAAAAAAAAAAAAAAGCGGCATCTCCCATTGGATTTATTTCCTCCCTTCCATTTCTTCTTATCTCCCTCCAGCTTTTGCACCTTGTACCCCAAGTTCCGGATTTTTTTTTTTTGTTTGAAGTTTTGCTTTCTCTTTTCTCCAGAACTTTCCACCATAGAGAAGTATGTCTACCCCAACTCTCATCCCTGGCTCAACTTCCTCTTGGCCCTCTGATTTTGCACAGGGGTGACTTCCACTAAAATCCCTTGCCCTCCTTTCCCAGGTTGGGATGGCTGACACTTCTGCATCCTTTCATTAGTCTCTGGGTATGGATAGCATGTAACAGCTTGCTCAGTTCATCTCTAGACTTCAGAAAAGGGCTATAGTGCTATAGTTGAATATTTTCCCAGTGGACACTCAGTGACAGTGAGTGACAAGTGCTTCAAGTCAAAGAAAAACAAATCCAAAACTCAGAGAATCCTCTAACTTGTTGGGCAAACCATATTCTTTTCTGTTGGCTGCGTTTCTATTTAGCACTGACTTCTTTCTGAAAGTGAATTCATGCTAAGCTGCATTTTACTTTCTCTGCATTATTGGCAAAATGTGCTTTAAGTGAATATATAGATATGTTTTACTATTTACTAACATTTACAATTTGTATATGTGTGTTTTAGGAGCAATTTTGATCTACCTCATGGGCCCAAGATTTTTGATTTATGTAAGCTGTGCCTTATCAATATGGGTAAGATGAATCAAAATGAAATTAGTATTTTTGAATGGTTAAGAGAACTGAAATGTTAAGGGCATTAGAATGTCTCAAAATGTTGAATGCAAAAGCATGTGCCTATTTTTGTTTAAAAATACCTTGAGTTGGAGCTAGAGTGGAGGCCCAGTGATTACAGTGCTTGCCTGGTATGTGCAAGTACACGGGTTCCAACCACAGCACCATGTACACAACAAAGTCTCAGAGCAAAGAAAGCCACATGAAAAACTAAATAAAATTGATTCTGTCTTTCTCTCACTGTCCCTCTCTCTTTAAAAAAAAGTACCTTGAGTTACCAAAATATAGAATAGAGGAAAATGTGTATAAAATGTGATTGTAATAAATAATTATAAAATGAATACCATGAAATCATTCCAGTGAAGATCTAGGAAATAGCCAGCCCCTAGGACATCCCTCTGGGGGGTTTCCTAGTCACACCATCTTCCTCACCAATAAGAAGCAGTGAGAAGCAATAATGACAGACCGGAGCGGAGGCTCAGCGGTTACAGCACTTGCCTGGCATGTGCAAGTACGTGAGTTCAAACCCCAGCACCATGTATGCAATGAAGTCTTGGAACAACAAAACAGCATGAAAAACTGAACAAAATTGATTCTTTCTTTCTCTCTCTCTCCCACTGTCCCTCTCTCTTTAAAAAAAGGGGGAAAGAGAAGCAATGATGAGCCTCATCTTTATGAAATTCACTTCCTTGCTTTTCTTTAGAGTTTTATTATTGGTGTAGATGTTCCTAAATGACATATTTAGCATACACTTGGACTTGGTGTAAAATAAATCCTATCATATACATTCTATTCTCTCTTACTCCTTTTGTTCAGGATTATGTTTATAACGCCCGTGTTTTTATAAGCCCTGGCTTTGTACTTTTCGTTGCTGTTTAGTATTCATTGCACAATATACCACAACTTGCAGTATTAGTCCATCCAAAGAGCCAGCTTTTGACTTTTGCAAGCCCTTTTTGTGCATCTTAATTTTTCCAGTTCATTAATTTCTGATCTTACCTTTGTTATTGTCTTTTTCTCCTTTCTCTGGTTTTCATTTGCTGTTCCTTTTTAAACTTCTTTTTTTTTTCTTTTTAAATTTCTTAATACAGATACATAGCTCATTAAATCCACCCTTTCATTTTTAATAAATGAATTCAAGATTACAAATTTCACTAGCAGTATTTAAGCTGTATGTGGCAATATTTTATATGCTTTGTTAAAATCATTTTATAATGTCCTTTGTGATTGCTGCTTATAAACCTATGGATTATTTAAAAATGTACTCCTTAACTTACAAATGAACAAGGAGTTTCTGATTTTTGTTTTTGTTGATTTTTGTCTTAATTGTCTTTAGGTCAGAGAATATCCTCTGTGTGGGCTAAATACGTTGAAAATAAGATTTCCTCTATGATCCATTATATGGTTAATTTCTACAAATGTTTCATGTGCTTCCTACAATGTGCATTCTGAAGTTGTTGAGTAGGGTGTTTTGATGTGACCTTTCGGTTGAATGAACATACATATAGACACAAACACACATGCATTTCATATGTATTTATATATTTATATTTTTGCTTTTCCATGAATTATGGAGAGGTAGGTGGTGACTTAAAATCTCCCACAGGGATTATCTAATTCTCATTGTAATTCTACACATTTTTGTGTCATATATTTGAGCTCTTGTTATTCGGTACATATAAAATCAGAATTTTTTAAGAGAGAGAGGGACAATGAGAGAGAGAGAGAAAGAGAGAGAGAATCAATTTTATTTAGTTTTTCATGTGGCTTTCGTTGCTCCGACACTTCATTGTATATGTGGTGCTGGGGTTTGAACCCAGGTCCTCACGAATGCCAGGCAAGTGCTCCAACCACTGAGGCAACACTCTAGCCCTTTAAGCTAAATCTACCATGTAATTTTATGCTATTTAAATTAGTAGACAGAGGCTACTAATGAAGTCTTAGTAAATCTGCTGTTCTGCTATTGTAAATTTTGCTCATGGTGTTTTATTTCTGTATACTGATTGCCTTTGACTGTGTGCTGGGCTTTATACTTAAAGATTATTGCAGGCATGTTTTGAAAGGTTAGATGATGGTACCCGCCTTAAGGGAGGGTTTAATTGCCTTCCCTGTGGTACTTAGTGGGCACTGGCCATTTGACTCTGACCTAAACCAGAAGTTGCGGATGGTAATGATAATACTGATTAGCACAGGGATTTAATGCAAGTTCAAGGCTTGAGATTTTCTGGACCATACAGACTGAGTTCAGCTGTGCCATGAGCATAGGCAAGGGTCGGTTTCTTCCAGTTTGCCTCCTTATCCTAAATGTGTAGCTGTCTATGTGGGCTCTCGCCTTAAAGCGGGTCCAGTTTATCCCAGCCCCCTTCTTTGGTAGCATGGACTTCTTTCACTGCCTTTCTGAGGGCAACAGAGCTGTTGTTCTATTTCACAGCTGTTGCTTCTCCTCAGCAGATGTGCTCAGGGTGTCCTGGGTTCACCTCTTAGGGTTCTCATCTTCCAAGTATGTGTTCAATATTTTCTCTAGCTTATTGGCTCTTTGATGCTTTAGAAATTTTTCAAAATGCTTGGTCTGGCCGTTTGAAGTTATAAGGATATTGCATAAAGTTATAGTTCTGCATAAAAGTGGAATTTGAACATTCTGTTGTCAAAGTTTGCATGTATCATGTTCTTTGGGAGAAATGCACCTTTCTAGGTTTTAACTTTATTCCTTTTTTTTTTTTTTAAAGAGGGGACAGTGAGAGAGACAGAGAGAATCAATTTTTATTTAGTTTTTCACATGGCTTTCGTTGCTCTGCGACTATGTTGTGTACGTGGTGCTGGGGTTTGAACTTGCGTACTTGCACATGCCAGGCAAGTGCCGTAACCGCTGAGCCACTGCTCCAGCCCCTTTATTCCATTTTTTAATCAATGACTACAGCATGCTTTTCCCTACTGCTTTGCAGGGAGACCGAATGTGGCACTTCGCCATGTCTGTGTTCCTGATAGAATTATACGGACATAATCTTCTTCTAACAGCAGTGTTTGGCTTAGTGGTAGCTGGATCTGTACTAATATTTGGAGTCTTAATTGGTGACTGGATTGACAGGAAACCAAGAAATAAAGGTAATGCTCTTATTTATTACACATATGATTGTGTGTCACATCATGACTTAATTAACTTTTTTGGTCTATTTAGTGAAGCAAAATTACAAATCTGAGATGAATAATAGTGAAAAATAAGTTGAAAACTCTAGAAAAAGAGTTCTATAAATTTGTGCCGTGTTCTTTGGTGCTACACTTAAAATACTTTGATGTGGTTTTTGTTTATTTTTATTTTTTTACCCTTTTGTGGTGGTGGGAATTGAACCCAGAGCCTCATGCCCATGGTGAGCAGATGCTCCACCATTAAACCATATCCCCAGCCTTTAGTGTGGTTTTTAGATTTTTTTAGCAAGGACATATATTTACTATTAAATTATTGAAAAACACACTTCCTTTTTAATATTCTGGAATTGCCTATGTATAACAATACTTGTGTTATTTTTTGTAAAGACAATCTTTATATGTAAAAGATAATCTTTTTCACCAGGTAATCCATCTAAGCTAGAGATTAACAGGGAGACTTCTCTCTTCGAATGTAGATCTCCTTTTAACGTTTGGCTATAATATCTTCTTAGGCCTCTTTTCCCAGTGAAAATGTAGGATTTCTGAGGTTGTCCTTTTTTGGATTACTTAGTCAACATGATTATTTTCATTATTCCTAGAAGACTTGGAAATGAGTTTGCTGAAACCACACCAATGTATTTAAGCCCAATTTATCTAAAATCTGGAGTGTTCTTCCTTAGACCCAGTTGATAGCTTCCATCATAAATTAAATGCACGAGCATCCACCATAGCAGCAGAAAAATCCAAGTTCCTTAATTCATCTGGAATCTGGCTTTTCCTATCATCTTTCTTGCAAAGTATATTTCACTTACTTGCAAAGCCTAGCTTTTTTCTCTTTTGGTTACAAAGGCTCTGCTTCTCATGAGCACTAAGCCTGCTCTTTGCTTCCTACCCAAGCCTGCCTTTGCTGATGGAAATGACTAGCCTGGTTGGCCCAGGGATTTGGTCAGATGCAGTTGCTCTATGTTACAAGGTGAAGTAGCTGTGACCTGCCTCCAGAAGAGTAAATATTGGGCCCCCGGGCATTTCTGTTTGCAGTTGCTCACGCCTCGCTCTTCATTCAGAACGCCTCTGTCACCGCCTGCTGTGTGCTCCTGATGCTGCTATTCTCCTACCGAAGGGAGATGGAACAGATCTGGCACGGCTGGCTCACTGTGAGTATCTCGCTGCTCCCTCCTGAGCCATGAGAAGGAATGTCCATCAGGGAGTCAGCTCTGTGTGTCCCTGCTCACTGGTTTGGAATCTGGCTGGTCTTTCCATCGCTGTTCTCCTAGCCCCTAATTTGTGAATCTGAGCCCAAATCCCACAGGCAGGAAGGCAATAGAACAGTGGAGTCTGTCTGCAAGGTACAAATTAGCATCAGATCTGCTAATGGGATGAGAGGAAGAAAATGCTTAGCATTAGCAGGTTTGGCTCTACACTTGCTTTGAGCCTCTTTCTCAAAGGTCATTGTGCTGATTCAGATGATCCTCAAGCTGCCAGATAAATAACTGTGTCCTATCGTGGGCTGGGAAAGTATTCCTGGCTCTAAAGTCCCTTCCTCCCACAGGTGGCCTGCTACACAGTGCTGATCACCCTGGCAGCCGTGGCAAACCTGGCCGGCACAGCTCAGACCATCACCATTCAGAGGGATTGGATTGTGAGCCTCACAGGTGGCAACAGAAGCCAGTTGGCTGGTGAGCAGTCCTACCCAAGGCCTTGCCAATCTTCTGATCTGAGAAGTAGAGTTGTGAGCCATTGGTGCTCTCAGAGAGAGGCAGCGTGATAGCCTGTAAGAAAATGGTATTTGGAGCCCACAGACGTGGGTTCAAATTCAGCTAAACCCAGATATGCCTCTTGCGAGCTGCAAACTCTGGAGCAAGTTACTTCATTTCTCCAAACTTGACTTTCCTCATCTGTAGAATGGGAGAGATAATTACACACACACACACACACACACACACACACACACACACACAGACACAGAGGATTCTAGAAGACACAGGATTTGTAAAGCACTTAACACTGTATCTGCACGTAGGAAGCACCAAAGAAATGGTTGATTTTGTTATTATTGAAAGAATATAGTGGCAGTGCTTTCAGGAGGGAAGTCTTCCATTTGCAAGTTCATTGCCAAGTTCCTTGACAATTTTAGACCTGGAAAATAAAATATTTCTTTCTTTCTTTTTTTATTTTAAGAGAGAGGGACAGAGAGAGAGAGAGAGAAGAGAGAATCAATTTTATTTAGTTTTTCATGTGGTTTTGTTGCTTTAGCACTTAGTTGTGTACATGGTGCTGGTGTTAAAACCCACATCCTCACGCATGCCATGCAAGCACTGTGACTGCTAAGCCCTCACTCCAGCCCCAAGGTTTCTTAATTCTGTCTAGTGATGAATTTCCACCTTCCAAGATGAACAGTATCTGCCTGTGTGATTGTTGGTTATCACTGATGGTAGAGGTAGGAAATGCTTTTCCAATAAAGGAATTCAATAGGATAATCAGATATCTTCTTTGTTTTTCCCCCATTTAAAAAACTCGGACCCTTCACATTGTGATATATTCCAATTGCCGACTTCAAGCTGAAGACCTTGCGACACCCTGTATTTGTGCAGTTGTTACTCCCTGCTGGAAAATGAACATGAGTGTTGATGGCCAAGATAAAGAAAGCTATTAAGGAGGAGTCTGTTCAAATATATGCCTTAAAAAGAGCAGAAGCCCCTTATAATCATGTTTTTTTTAAAACTACACTTCTTTGAATGTACTGTGGCTTAAATAACAACACCCAAAATAAAACAGGGAAGTGATTCGAACTGGGTGACATGTTTAGATGTCCTCTGTCTCTGGGGAAAAAAATCTTCCAACTCTCTGTTAATTAACTTTAAGGAAATCTAAGACAAGCACAGAGTCTGGTTGAGTTAATTACAATTATTAAAGTGAACTTATCAATATATTCTTCAATGATGGCAGAATAGTTAAAAGAATAAGCTTCGCAGTCAAACTGTCTGGGTTTGAGGCTCAGCTCTATCATTTTTCTTCTTGAGCAAATATATTCACCTCTGTGTGCCTCAGTTTCCTAATTTGGAAAAGAAATACTATTACCTGTTAGAGTTGTCACGAGGATGAAATGAGATGAATATAGGTAGAAGGCACAGAGTAAATATTCAACTTATTCTTTCCTCTGTCCTCCTCCTATTACCTCTCTTCTCTGTCACCACGTTAACTACGACAGTGGCTGATAATATTACTATTATTGTTAGGATAGTGGGATGTGATGGGCATGTGTGCTGAGATAGCAGTTGGAATAATTAGCTCCAAGTAACCTAGTCTCTCTCGTCCTTAGTTTATTAATTTGCTAACTCTCAAGTTAGCAAAGTAGAACTGATCTTAAAGTTTTTTTTTTTTTCTGGTTGAAAATCCTATTACTGGGCTGGAGTGGTGGCTCGGTGGTTACAGCACTTGCCTGGATTGTGCAAGGATGTGGGTTCAAATCCCAGCACCATGTACACAATGAAGTGTCAGAGCAATGACAGCCACATGAAAAACTGGATAAAATTGATTCTCTCTTTCACTCTCCTTCACTGTCCCTCTCTCTTTAAAGCCAAAAGGGATTTTTCTACAGTGGATATTATTCACCCAGTGCATGGCTGGCAACTCCAGCACATGCATGTGGTGAATTGGCGGAAAGGAGTCATCCTTAGCTACAATGTTTCCTTCCTCTCACAGCAATGAATGCAGCGGTCAGGCGACTGGACCAGATCATCAACATATTTGCTCCCCTGTCCGTGGGCCAGGTGATGACATGGGCATCTCATGTGATCGGTTGTGGTTTCATTCTTGGATGGAACTTGCTTTCACTTCTTGTAGAGTTTCTATTTCTGTCTAGGGTTTATCAACTAGTTCCCCAATTGGCTGTAAAACCCCAGCAACAAAGAGGGGGGCACTTCCTAGAAAGGCAACAGGAGCCTGTGAACATTCAAGGTAATGCAAACTCAGAAAGAGCTCTTGTTCTTTTGTTCTCTTTTATGTTAGCGTTTCATTTCTTCTTTCCAGAACTTGTGTCGGATCATAATCTTAACATTTTGTCAGCAAGCGTGCCTAGAAACAGTGATAAAGAAGGAGGTTCCACCTGTGTCATTGGTTGTATAGTTCACGTAGTTGATCTTATTGGCTGAGACAGGCAGGGCTGCTTTGTACAGTTACAGAAGCTGTGCACTGCATAACTCCAGGGGCTCCATTCAAAGAGAGATTCTGATGTAAGTAGCACCCTCATGAGACTGTACAGTGTGTAACCTGCACAACTTATCTCAAGGGGCAAATTCTCTTGGGGGCAAGTTATTCCTTGTTATCTTATTTATGAACATCTTCCACAAAGATGCTAAATTAAGAGAGGCAAATGTGTCAAGAAGTATAGACTAGGGGCTGGAGCAGTGGCTCAGCAGTCCAAGTGCTTGCCTGGCATGAGGATCCAGATTCAAATCCCAGCACCACATACACCATTAAGTGTTGAAGAAACAAAGGCCAGATGAAAAAAATAAATAAAATTGATTCTTTTTTTTTTTTATAAAATTGATTCTTTCTCTGTCTTTCTCTCCCCCTCTCTCTATCTCTCTCCCCCTCACATCCTTCTCTCTCTCTCTCTCTCTAAAAAAAAAAGAAGTATGGACTAATCTTTGGTTAGGATAATATGATGAACTGACCATTTCTGCTCGCAACAGTGATTTTTTTTTAAATTAGAAATTCCAAAACAGTATGGGGAGGGTGAGAGAAAGGAGGACCTCTCGGTAGATGTGACCTCATTCTCCCAAAGAGGACCATCCCTGTCTGTTGACATGTTGCCTCTCTGCCTGGTACAAAGCAGTTCAGAAATTGCTTCTAACCTCATTTCCTCTTTCTGGACTTAAAATTAATTATCTTTTCTCTTAAGCTGTTTTGTAACTGAAGCCCACCAGATCCCATTACATGAGGGAAATGTATGTATTTGCAGAGAGAGAGAGAATTTCATGTTTAAGTGAAGGATGCATGTGTAAGCAGGTAGACAGGTAGATAAATAGAACTACACCCTTCTCATCTGCCGTGTATTACCTGTGTGGCTTTGCAAGGTTAATTTATTCACATTCCCAGTCTCACTACCTGTAAAGTAAGGACAATAATAAAACTGATTTCATAGGGACGTTGTGACAAGTGAATCCATGAAAGCATCATTGCACTTGCTGGCGTGTAGGAGAACTTAAGGCAAAGTTAGCTATTTTTTCATTGTTCTTGTCATTTTGTTATCTTTTTAAAAAAGCTCTCCTGGCAATAAATTCCTTTCTGTAAGGAAGAGCCTCACCTTCCCTCAGGTCTTGGTCTAGGAAGGGCTTTGGCCCACCTGCCCCTGTCTCCTTCCCTCAGAGCCCCACTGGGCTCCTCTACATCTTTGCAGAACCCATCAGTCTGTGCTCAATTCCTCTCACAAATGGTTATTATATATTTTTGAATCTGTTTGTAATCATTGACTGATATGTCCTGGAAGGCTGAAAGATATTTTATCTCCCCCCTCCCCAAGTATCTGCTTCTTCACAAAAATAATCAAAGGAAGTGTCTGTCACTTTTCCAGAGGTTTATTATCAAGTTTTAAGCATTTGGAATTTGTTTCCTGCCCTCCCCCGTACTGCTCTCCCCGTCAGTGCCTGTCTTCATAATAACCTGATGGTGTCTTATCGGGTTCTCTCTCAAGAGTGCCTCTTGAGACAAAGATTTGAGGTGGAAGGTAATTTCCTTGGAACGTGATCGCAGAAAGTAGTGAGGGAATGGGAGGTGAGACAGGAAGGAGAAAAGCCACTGCAGGGAGATGACTGTGTGGACTGCTGGGGGACTTGGGCTCCGCCCAACTGGGGACCTTCTGAGAGATGCACAGGATGTTCCTCCGAATTTTCCCAGCAAGGGAAAGGGAGCTGGGGTGTTTATCCATTAACTGGTGCCACTCATTGGCTGAGAGCTGTCCCCAGGGCACCCACAGGCTGCCACTCCTGTGCCAGTGGCTGGAGAGAGGTCTTTAGGCAGAGACCAGGTGTTTGGGGACAGGAGCCCATCAGCATGCACAGGAACTGTCCAAAGAAATGCAGATAAGGTTGGGTTGGGCTGAGAGGACACGTATTGATTGATTTTAAGCTTATTTGTATTTTATTTTAGGTGACATGGACTCTTGGGGAACTACTGATGGATTCGTTGATAAACCTGTAACCTCAGAAGAACCAAAGGACAGCAGGTCTAACCTTGAAGGATGACAGGCCACAACCAGAGGGTTTCATTTTTGTCTGCGGAACACACCAAGGCTGCTGTGCACGTGCCGGGAGGGCTGGGAGACCTACCGCAGGCAGACCACCTTCCTGCCTGGCCTGGGCTTGGCCTTCCTCTACATGACTGTGCTGGGGTTCGACTGCATCACCGCTGGCTATGCCTATACCCAAGGGATCGGAGGGCCCCTGCTCAGCATCCTCACGGCCCTTTCTGCTGTATCTGGCCTGATGGGCACGATTCTCTTCACCCAGCTCCGTGGGCATTATGGCTTGGTCACCACAGGAATCATATCCAGTTGGCTTCACGTAGGTTGCCTGACCCTCTGTGTGTTTTCTGTCTTTGCTCCTGGAAGTCCTTTTGATATGACTGTTTTCTCACTTCCATTAAGCAAGAACTCTTCTTCAAACCATGAGATGCTGAAAGAGGACCAGGTACATGTTTACCCCTTTGAAAGAAACCTGAACCAACCCATCCTCCCGGACCGCTCTTCCATCCACTGGACCAACAGCACGGTTCTGTTTGATGGGCAGCAGGACCCCGAGCAGCCAGAGTCTTATGTCTCCATCATCTTGCTCTTCTCTGGTGTGATCCTGGCAAGAATTGGTGAGCAGTGGGTCTTGTATGGAGTGGGATTCTGCAGGCTGTGATGTTGCTAAATAATCTTGGAGCGTTTGATGGTCCCAACGCTATGCCACTGTCGGTCTTCATCATTCCTTCGTCAAGAATGAGTTCTTGTGATAAGAACTGTCCCAGAGTGTGGGAATACAAGAGTGACTAAATCAGACAGCGATTTAGTGTCATGGTGCTTACATCCTGAGTGAGGGTACAGTACGAAACCGAGAAGAGTCAGTAGGACAGCTGAGAGGAGCAATGTTGGGGAAGTAGAGACAGACTGAGGGCAACAGGAGGGACACCAAAACTGGTCTTGAGGGTTGGGGAAGCTGTCCTCCAGGGAGGCTCAACTATGGATCCCAGAAGGGCAAGCAAGCCATGTTGCAGAGAGGGATGCCTGCTCTAGGCAGGGGGACAGTGGTGCTGAGACAAGGCTGAAAGATGGAAACTTGTAAATAGAGAAAATACTGCAATTATTTCCTGGATGTCAGGCCTGTAAATGCTTAGATGCTGTCCACATGAAGACGTATTTGGACCTGGATCCTTTCTCTGTGGAGGGGATGAGGAAAGAGGAAATATGGCAACTTCATGGGGTGAGGGCTTTCCTTAGCTGTCTGGGGAGGGCAGTGTAATCCTTTCCTAAAGATGGGATGCCTAAGCTTGAGGGCCGACAAGCTTGTCTGCTACAAGAGTCCTGTCACCAACCATATGTGATTCATACCATATGCCATTCACATCTAGCAGTGAGGAAATACCTGCCTTGGCTAGGGTGTTTGTTAAATCATTTTTTAAAGTTGTCATTTAATGCCGGACAACCTCAACAATGACATGCTGGGGACCCATGGTGATGGCAACATTAAGGCTCTTGAGATCAGTTAGACCTGCAGATTTCCAGCTGGGAAGAATCTGGGCCTTGTTCTTCAATTCGGAATTCCCATGATTGGTTTTCTGCCTGGGAAACACCATTTCTTGCCCTAGTCCGCTTTGCTCCAAACTCAAAGTTACAACCTTCAAAGCCCCTCCTTGGTCACATAGCTCAGAGCCAGGGACTTCTTCAGAGCAGAGTGGATAGAGTGGATCAAAACCACGCATGTCTTCCCCACTCATTCTGCCGCCTTCCCACACACCTCCTCTGGGTACTGCACTCAGCTCTGGGTACTGCCTTCGCCACGGCAGGCACTGTGCCAGAGCAAGGTCTCTGCCCTCTTGGGTCTCAGAGCATTACCTTGTCTCTGAGGTCACAGCAGGGTGGGACCATGTGATTGGGAGGGTGTGTTCCTGATTTGAACTGTGAAGACCTAAAACCTCTTAGATTTTCTCTTTTTTTATTTTCTTTTTCTTTCAGTACTAGGGATTGAACCCAAGGGTGCTTTACTACTGAGCTAAATCCCCAGCCCTTTCAGGGTCTTGCTAAATTGCTTAGTGCTTTGCTGAGTTGCTGAGGCTGGCTTTGAACTTTCACTCCTCCTGCCTCAGCCCCGGGGATTGCTGGGATTACAGGAGTGCACCACCGTACCCGGCACTTCTTGATTTATAAGGGTGTGGAAGAGAGGAAATAAGAATTCTGAAGGCCCAGTTCAAGAGATTATATAACTATATATCTAGCCTTGGGATTGCATTTCTGATATAATGTGTTTATAGGAGAAAGACATTATGTTCCTAGTCAAATAACTGATTTAGAAACCCATTCTTTCATCTAGAGATTATGTGACCTCTAAAATATTTTAACTGAGGTATCTGATGGGTGGACTATCTTTTATTAGTGTATTTGACTTGCACTTTTACCCTTTCATTGCACAATCAACTGATTGGCCATTTAAGATTTGTGTCATTCATTAACATATTACCATTTTTACTTCAAAAGGATCCTGTCTACTAGGATCCCTGGGCTTTCCTGACCCAAAGGAAATTATCACATTTGTAAAACATGGAAGTGCATCAGTCAGTCGAGCCTGCCATCTGGACAAGCATTCTTTTTGAGAGAACCTTGTCCTTTTCCCTGTGCCAAGAGCAAGTCTATTTGCTGTGTCCTGGATGAGGATTCCAGAGACGTGGAACCCTCTTGACAATCATGAGGGATAAGTTCAGGACCTGGAGCCAAGCTGTCTGTTGATGTTGGCAAGATACCTGAGTTCCCAAAGTCTCTATTTCCTGAACTCAAGTTGGGAATAATAATAATGGTAGTATGTCCTTATGAGGCAGGTCCTGAGGAGGTGCTCAGAATTCCTGTAGGTAATGTGGTTAGCACAAAACTTTCACAGCCTTCTGGGAATGAACATTAACTGTTGGTTGTCTTGAGTCATTACCATCATTGTATTGTAGCTGTAATTTTGGCGCTTTCCCGAGTGCTGCCATGTGAGGCTGAGGTGCGGGGTGGGCAGTGAGACACAGGGAAGCACAGTGTAGTGATGTGGATGCCTCCTGACTCCTGCACACCCAGTGCCAGCAAGTATCCTTTACGTTCATTCCTATTAGCACCACACATGACCTTGGGGTTGGTGGTGTGATATTGAAACTTCAGACATCAAAAGCATCAGTGCCCAAAAGGATATATTGTATTTTTGTTAGCATGGTTGGGTCTGGGACTGTGGTGACGGGTCCTCCCTCTGGGAGCAGCAGGCCCTGTGGCCTGATATGGAATCCACTGTGTTATCACCAAGCCCAGGGTTCATCCCGAGTGTGTGCTCAGTCAACACTGCGTTCTACTCTGGTGGAAGCTGACTTGCAGAACTATGCTTACAATGAGATTTGGCACATTGCTTAAAAGTCACTTTGCTTTTTAAAATCTAAGAACTAACTCTTTATGCCCTCAATTTAGAAATAATTCTCAGTGCATAATTAGCCCTCACTTCCTTGAGCACTTCACATAGTACTGCAGCATTTTATAGATACTTTGTAACTCTGTAAGTGCTGCTGGCTGAGGGCCAGGTGTGGGAATATTATAGGTGAGCTCTGGGTCAGAGTCCAGTACAGGATGGGGTTTGTGCTGGAAATCTTGGAGAGAATTAGAGGCAATGGGGGTGGTCACAACAGCCCAAGAGGATAGGGAACCTGTCAGAGCCTATGGGTGGCAGCCACAGGAGGGTGGCTAGGGTAGCCCAGGAAGACATTATCTCCAAATAATTCTTGAGTTCAGGGATTGGGACAGAGGCAACAGGAAGCCTTTGCAGAGCCAGTGCTAAACCCTGGGGAGAGCCCTGATGGCCAGTTGGCGGAAGCTGAGTGCAGGTCCCCCTGGGACCAGAACCCCTGGGGGAGATGTTGCCACTGAGGGGCAGCACTGATATCAGCACAGCTGGCTTCTGCACTCACTGAGAGCTACATGGCAGATCCGGAGGCTGCTGTCTGAAACATATTCAAATGTGTCCTCTTTAGGTGTGGAGTGGAACCCAATTCTTTCTCTGCTAAGCCAGGAGCAAAGAAGGAAAATCTGGAATCAGAAGTAGATTTGAAGCGTAAGATTTTGCTCTCTGTCCTAAACATGTTTTGCAATGAAGACGGAGCACAAATAAATACATCCAAAATGAAGTTATAGTGCATCTGATGATGGTAGTGATAGTGATTCAAATAGATTATTATAATACTACAAATTATGACATTAACTACCATGCACAGGCAATCACACCCAGTGCTACGCATATTATAGTACTAACTCATGGCTTCCTCCAATGAGTCCGTCTCACAGATGAGGAAACTGAGTATCAGAAAGTTGCATTTACTCAAGGCAACAGTGCTAGTCAGTGCCAGAGCCAGAAGCTCACAGAAGTCCTCTGACATCTGTTCATGTTTATTCTCCCGCTACACTGCTGTCCTGCAGGCCTCCAGTCCTTTGACCTCACTGTGACCCAGCTTCTCCAGGAGAACATTCCAGAAGCAGAGCGAGGGGCCGTCAACGGTGTGCAGTGCTCCCTGAACTACCTCATGGACCTCATCCACTTCATACTGGTCATGCTGGCGCCGCGGCCACAGCAGTTTGGCATGCTAGTCTTCATCTCCGTTCTGTTTGTAACCACAGGGCATGCACTGTATTTTTTTTATGCAAGGAAGTGTAAGATTAAAAATGCCCAGGTAAAGAAGACAACGAAGACGGGTACTCGGACAACTTTAAGCTGAGAGGTTGGCAGCCTTTCCTGGAGCAACTCTGGCCCCTCTCCACTGAGTGTTTCCAGACTCCCCTCATGGCTACTGGGTTTGTGTCACCGCTATACTTGAGAGCAGTTGTGTCATTGCCTCTTGCCAATCGCACCGCTGCTTAAGTGCATCTTGGTCCTGGTAGCACCATCCAGAGTAGGAAATGGAGATGACTCAAAATCAGAGACAGTCCCCCAGACAACTTGAAAGGGCTTCTTTTTACTTTGTCAGTATAAAACTCAGTGTTGTATTGTTAGTCAGGATCTAAAATGAGTCAGAATGTTCTGGTCAATTTTAAAATTAGAGAGGTAGAGCATGGTCAATGATGTCTGGTCTCAATTCTTTGAGTGTGAGGTTTTTTTGTTCTTCTTCCTATTGGTGACTATGCTTTGGTTAAGCTTAAGTGCCCCTAGTGAGGACCAAAGCTGGAGAAATAGAACATGGGAACAACGTTGTTGAGGCTTACGGACCCTGGGGTCAGATCAGAGATGCCGCGGTTCTCTGGCCAGTGTGGACAAGTTTTGCCTCAGTGAGCAAGCTAAGAATGCCAATTGTTTGTGATAAGCAAATGGGGAGTTACTGGTCACTTATAAACAATTAGCATTAAAACTAGTTTTTTGAGGAAGCTAGAAGAAAATCCTTCTGTTAAACTAATCATTATCATTTATAAGAGCTGTGATGCGTAAGTTTCACCTCTAAGTAAAAAATAACGGTGCTGGGAATAAAGTCCCCTTAGGACTCATAGTCCAGAGGGGGTTTCTGCGTGGGAAAGTCACATTTGGGAATAGGCGATAGCATACTCAACAGCACCTTGGCAAATGATCTTTGAAGGAATATTTTATAAGATTGCAATTCTCAAGTTTTGCACTATTGACATTTTGGGTCAACGTCGTTTGTTGCAGGGGTAGTCCTGAGCATCATGGGATATTTTGTAGCATCTCTGGTTTCTACTCTCTAGATGCTGGTGGCATACCCCCAATTCACCCAATTGTGACAATCAAGAGTCTCCAGACATTACGAAATGTCCCCTCCTTAAGAACCACTATTTAAGAGAAGTGTGCAACTAAAGGAAGAATCCACTTACTATTCAAATAAAATGGCAGAGCCTTGGAGTGTAGCCCAGTTTTCGAGCCCTTGCCTGGCATGTGTGAGGACCTGAATTTGATCCCTATCACCTTGCAGAAAAGAAAAAAAACAAAACAAACAAAAAAACCCAAAGTGGCGAAAAGTATTAGTAGTAGGAAAACTACAAAAGGAGATTTTACACAGATTTGCTTTTTAAAGCAAACAGTTAAGTGAAAACAAGGGAAGGAGAGAATTCAGTGGAACATTTTGCTTAACATAAGGTAGTTTCAAAAAAGAGTACTTTATTCAAGTTCTGGTGATATTTATGGTGTCACCTCCCCCAATCTCTCCCCTTCCATAAAAGAAAAAAAACTGGAAAGACTACATTACTACACACACACACACACACACACACCAACGGAAAAATGCATCAGCAGTTGGAATTCTTCATTAGGAAGTTGTATTTGATGACATGTAGCCTACCAAACCCTCTAGCTCTGGGTTACTCCAATGGACACACAGATGTTTGTGCAGAGCATGTGTAAAACAAGAGTGTTTAATAATACATTTGGAAGCCTTTTATTTAAAATCTCCAGAAGTACAAGCAGAATTAACGTCAAGTCTACTGAGTAGTTCTGGCTCCCTACCCCTGCAACTTCTGTCCTTGAAAAAAAAAATTGCTTCCCTGTAAATTCTGCATTGCGAGTGCTAATTTACTCTTCCTTTTTCCTCAAGGTTCTGTATAGTATAGCAACATCTTTCTATTACATTGTGGGCCACTATTTGCATGTTTCCATGATTATTTTGATTCATATGTTAGACCCATCTGTCCGATAGAAACATAATGCAAATAGCAATCATCATTTGGAGTGTATTTAATGCAACCCAATTATTGTTGAACTTCTAATTATTATAAAATTGAGTTTTACTTTTTTTCATATTCTTCACATCTGATTTTCTTACACCTATAGCAGGTCAGTTTGAACTAGTCACATTTCAAGTACTCTATAGCCACATGTGGCTGGTGGCTGCCATATTAGACAGCAGCTGTAGACTGTGGTTCCCCGAGTTCCACATATTCCTGCACTAGGAGAGGCTTGTAAGTGACACAGTGAGCTGTGCTCTATCTGAGAGAATATGGGTAACAGGTAGGGGCATTTGTCCAATGCTGATGGTATTAAGCTTCATTCCATCAGTTATAACATTTTTTTTTTTGCTGCTCCTAGAAACAAACCAGGGTGAGAAACATCAAACTGACAAGTTTATATCTTGTCTTTGAAAAAGACTGCTATGGAGCTGCTCTCATGGAGGTGCACAGCGCAACCGGCCCCTTGTAGTACGGAGGAGCTCCACTAGGGGGCCGTTAGTCACCTTTGCATAATTCCAGATTATCATAAAACACAATTTTATAACAAAATATTGGAATAAGAATTTTTAAGTTTATATGTCCAAGGTAAATTTTGGAATGGTAATCTTTACAAATACAAAAGAATAAGCCTTTCAAACATATCTCTGGTTATTTATCTGTTCATACACACACTGAATATGACTTTCCTCTCATTTTGACATTGGTGGGTGGCACAATCATCTGAGAGGGCCCAGGCATCACAGGACTCTAATCAATTGACCTCCCTGCTCTAGAACCAAATACGTAAGACTCCACTTTTTCTAGATCCTTGTTTATGTATCCAGATGCCTTTTCTGTTCTACTCCTTTCTTCAAGGTATTCAAGATCATGGGGGTCAAGGGAACATGTTATCACTTGGGTTCAGTAAGTCTCAAAAGCAAATGATCTCTCTTTTTTTTTTTTTAAAGAGAGGAACAGTGAGAGAAACAATTTTTATATTTTGTTTTTCCTATGGCCTTCATTGCTGAGACTTCGCTGTGTACATGGTGCAGGGGTTCAAACCCTCATACCTGTGCAGCCCCCACTCTCCATTTTGAAGTGATGTTCAATTGCTAAACCACTAATTTGCCAGTTGTCTCTTTTGTCTGCTCTTAGGAAGCTCAAGAGCCAAATTGCCTGGAGCAGAAAGCATAAAGGCCAATGGCTTTTATTCTCTCCTGATTACTGTATTGTTTGAGATACTTATAAATGGCCCCACATCCTTTTGGGAATGTGGTGGTGGGGAGGTATAAATAGATACAATAATTTCTTCAGTTTGTACTAACAATTAACTCTTTCAGATATTGACCCAGCTACAAAGTGGAGAAGCACATCCCTAACCAGCTGCATCTTACATAGTGAAATGGATGTCACTGTGCAAACTCCATAAAGGTGGAAGTGATCGCTACCACAGGATTTAACACAAGAGACTAGCAAATAATTGTCACAGATGTAATCACCTAAGGTTTGAAGACCCTCTAAAAAACATTTTATTCTGGAACATTCACTTTACTTACAAGGCTTCCTTACTTTTAAAAAAACAATCTACTTGGACCAAGTACTTAGGAACACAGTGAAGTACCTTACACAAAATGGTTCTTGAAACCAAAATCATGTGACTCCACCTGAATGACACATCAGTGGCATTTAACTGGAATAACTGGGAGAGTTGTCATTTTATCTTGGCTAGTGTTCTTAAATATTTTACATTTTCAGTGAAGTCATAACCATTGGCATAAAAATTGATCTCCACAACTTTCTTATAACTAAAGATTCTCTTCATGCCCAAGTCTCTCACTTGGAATGGGTTAAGTGTGGTGAAGACATTTGCTTCTTTAGGGCACTTGCTGCTGCTGCTCAGCCCATCCTCCCTGGTTGATAAGGTAGAGACAGGGATTTGGTGTATGTGAGGGGTACAGCAAAGAATTCATCAAATCTGGAACCCTAAAGGGCTCCTGGAGGACTGTGTGCTCATAGAGAAAGCACAACTGAGCTCCATACCCTTGGATACCAGGGCTCAACAGGCTCTGGGGTTAGAACCATTACCTACAGGAAAGAACCCACCCTTCCTCACCCCAAGGACTTTTCATCCAGCCTCTTTTTGTGTGTGGTACTGGGAATGAACCCAGGGGTACTCCCTGCCCCCCAGCCTAGGTGGGCCTTGACTCAGCCTCCCAAGTCACTGGCATTACAAGCCACCAAAAACAGAATTAAGAACAACGGGGTACATGGTAACAGAATTTTTACAAACCATTTTCTGCCACCTGACCAGCGGATTTTCAAATTGGACAGTGTCATGGCATAGTTGAGATTTGAAGTGCAGCTGTTGAGTATGTAGAGCAGCAAGTGCTACGGCTGAAATCATCCATATACGCAAATTTCATGTTGGGTGGGCGTGTCAATAGCCAACTCTTTACTCCTTTTCCTCAGGTACTTACTATGTGCATGAATCATGTATACCCTAAAAATGATCTTGATGCATTTGTTTTTCTTAACATCTCAATAAAACCATGTTATATGGTGATCTCAAACCACATTTCCATAAATTTCTTTGGAAATGTTATTAAAATACCAGAAGGGACGTTTTTAAAGTCATGTTTACTTTAGTACAAATTTACATTCAGTAAAATTCATCCTGTTAAGTATATTTGACAAATGTACAATCATACAATCACCATCATAATCAATATGTAGAACAAGATTTAAAAATCACCTTACCCCTCCTTGTTCTTAGATTCGGAAGGGTCAGATCTAATCCCTAAAATGATACACTGTGAAAAAATACAGAAGTATACAAAATACACAAAACCAAGTTTTTAGAAGTAAAAGTAATTTAAAGTTTTTTTAGTATACCAAAAATGAAGATAACTTCAGACTTTAGTATAATATGTAGACATTTTGCTCATTAAAGAGGTAAATCTCAGCACTGTCCTATTTATGCTTAACTCTTCGAGTAGACTATGGTATAATAAAAGGACATATAATATCTAGAATAATTTTATAATAACCATCATAAATTAAAGCTCTCTGTAAAATAGCGAGTCAAGTTAGAATTGTTCCGACCTTCATAATGAACTAGCCTTGGTCATCTTTGTAGTGTATATGAACCAAGAATAAAGACTTGATGTTTGGTGTTAATTCCATGTTGAGTTTCAGACTAGCCTGGCTGACAGAAGAACTAAACAATATGGAACTGAAGTCTGTAGAAAGTCTCTAAGGGTCCAACTCAGCTACAGGGCAGAGGTACAAAATTCCCAGATGTTTCTGTATGTAACTGGGACTACCTCAAAATTTACCCTTGCAGCCACCAAAAAAGCAACAAAGACACCCAGAACCTCTGTTCCATACACAGTCACATCTTATTGCTTGAAAAGTTTTACCAGTCCTTCCAGGTATCAGACCTGTAAAAGAAATCACAGAAATTAGATCAGCAATTACTAAATAACAAAATACAATGGAGTCTAGACCACGGTTACAAAAACTACGCAGATTAAATAGGATCAACCAATATGCTACCCATTGTTGACTCAGACATTTTAACATAAATTTTATTTTATTTTATTTTATTTTCAGGGCTGAGGATGGAACTCGGGGCCTTGCACATGCTAGGCAAGTGCTCTGCCACTGAGCTAAATCCCCAACCCCAATTTTTTTTTTAAAATGCAAAATCTGTTTCTTCCCCTGGCTTAATGAAGCATTAATCCATTTACTAGAGGCTTTTCCTGCCTTTTGTGTAAAGCAGAATTTTAAAGGGGGTAGGATAACTGCATTTAGTAAGTTCCTGCATACCAACTTGGCCTCAGATAAATCCTTAACCCATCAGAGCAGAAGCATATCCAATCAGGTTAGAGTTCTCATCCTTGGCCACAAATTTTATTCCACTACGAACTCAAGTCTAATTGTTTCCATTTGTTCCATACCTTATGTTCCTTAGAATCTTGAGCGTCACTGAGCCTGCCAAAAAAAGTGAAGCAATGTTAAGAATGAGGACACAGCTTTACATTTTAAAGAACCACCTTTACTCTAGCTGTATACCAGCTGCCTTTGTCGAATAAATAAAATGCTGGTTCCCTCCCCCACAAATCTGTTTTCCAAATTCCTGACACTTGGGAATTTTAATTTCCAGCTAGGAGTAGAATAAAAGAATTTAAATTCCCTATACTCTGGGAATCCATTTTACTTCAGCAGCTTCCTTCTTTCCAACTTTATCTTTGTTACATTAAGATGAAATAGTATCAAGCTTAGAAAAGAAAGATTACTTAGATACAGTATTTTCCTAAAAACAAAACAAAACCAAAAAAACTGAAACAAACCTTCCACAGATTTATAATGAAACTTGTTTACCCTGAAGCTGAGAGCCCAGGGGGTTGAAAACAGTTTCTGGTCCTGAGCACTTGCTCAGTTTCCACAATCCTTAAATAGACACTGGCTCAGGGCTGCTTCCTTGACATGCCAGGTTCTCAACCTACATCAAACTGCGGTCAACAGCCTGGCTCAACAGGAATTCCAACACCTAAAGCTGTGGTAAAACAAAGCCCACCCTTTGGGTGTTCCCCTGTCACAGGGCTTTGCCAGATTGGGGTATTCTAGCCAAGTTGTTCATGTGCTTTGGTCCCAGTTGTGCCGCGAGTAAAAGGTGCCCAGAACACAGGTTACATCACCCATTTATTTCCTCTTTTAAAACACAGTAGAATCAATGTCCCTCTCAGCTTCATCTATGAAAAGGTAATGAGTCTCTCACAACCGTGGAAAATATGGCAAACACAAGCCTCAGATTTCGTAAGACTACTGAGTGGTACCTATGACAGCCACAATGATTCCTTCATCCATTCACGTCTACATTTAGATCTTTAGAATTTTCTCCAAATTCAGAAGTCCTTTTGTAAGCAGTTTTGACCCCAAAACGAACACTTAGAATGCTGACAGTGCTCAAAAGACACACATGCTCCAAGACTTGGAAATTCTTCCTTCAAACTTTCTCTAGGGCAGTTTGCGTGTTTCTACGTCTCGGTGGGCAGAAGTTAGGTGTCTAACACCTCGTCCAAGTACAGATCCCCCCGCAGGGCAGAGCACACGTGGGAAGCTGGGCCCTGCCGGCATAACGCCCCGGGCTCTCCAGCAAACGTGGATCTGGGAGAGAAAATTGTGGGCTCCCTCGCCAGGGCTCTCAGCGCTGCGCCCGAGTCACTGCAGTCATCGGCTCCCTTAAGGCTCAACCCCAAAGCTTCTAAAAAACCCAACCGCCGCACAAAGTGGCAACTGAAAAGCATTTGTGGCGGGGAAGTGGTAGCGTGGGCGAAATTAGCTCCGCTTATTGCTAAAACTGCAATTACACCGCTCTGCCCTGAAAATTCAAGCGCTTCAGACCTCTGATCTCATCCACCCCTAAATAGGCTACAATTCGGTCCCCAGAACTACAAGAGCCCCAAGTGCGCCAAGAACCCGGAGGCGGTCCGGGGAGCTACGCCTCCGCCCGGGTCCCAGCTCCGGGACCTCTCCACCCCGCAGGGCCCCCTCCCGGGACGCTGCGCGGAGCCAGAACCACCCGTGTCCGGGATCGGGAAGGGCCACCGGCGAGACCCGAAGCCACGTGGCGGGCTCCCACGCCTGGCTGGTCGCGACCTACTTACCGATGAGCTTGCAGAGACCAAAAAGGGAGGACGCCTCCGAGGCCAAGTCTAAAAGGGCTCTGGGCTGTGAGCACCCGGGCGGCAGCCAACCAAAAAGTTCCCCAAAGTGCCCCTCCCGGGCCCCGCACCCCGCCCCGGCACCGCGCCCAGCCAGCCCGGCCCGGAGGCCCTCGTGCGCCCCCTACCGGCCGGCCATGCGCGGAAACCCAGGCGGCGGGGAAGCAGCCCAGCCTCGCTCCCAGCCCGGACCCCCAAACCTGCGGAGTCTGGGGTTTGGGGGACATTTGTCTTGAACACCTCACTGGGTACGATGTCCATTTACTTCACTGAAGGTTAGAGAAGCTCCTGCCACTCAAATAACGTTAGGTATCTCTGCCCGCTCCTCCCTCTCCCTGTGCTTCTTAAAAGTCTTATGCAGCCCTTTGTGCTTAAGACTCATGTTTGATATGTAACAGAAGTTTGGCTTCCTTTAAAGGAACTATGGCATGGGGTTGGGGGACTCAAGACGCGGGTGAGGTAAGTGGAGGACCCCAAGTGCCTGGAAATCCCACCAACGGCTTGTAGTGATGACCAAGGTCTGTAACTATCTGGCACCAAAGCACCTCTATCTGACTGGATCGGAGGAGGGACGTGTTCTGAATGTAGAAAATTAAAAGGTCCCATTGTCGGGCTGCCTAGGTAACAGAACTTGGGTGTGATGGATTGTATTGTGTGTCCCCTCTCCAAGCATATGTTGGAGCCCTAACCTCCAGCACCTGTGATTGTGATCTTGTTTGCTGATGGAATCAAGTTAAGATGAGGTCCTTGGGGTGGAGCCTCCTAACGCAACAGGACTGGGTCCTTATAACAAGAGAAAATGTGTGTGAAGACAAACACAGGGGGAACTTGTGAGCTCAGATGCAAAGATCCCAGCCATGCAGCTGCAGGCCCAGGAATGTGGAGGTATTGTCTGTCTGCCACTACCGGAAACCGGAAATGAGGAAGAGACAAGGACAGATTCTCCCCAACACGTTTCAAAGGGAACCTTGTCCTCCTGACACCTTGATTTCGAACTGAGGTAACACAATTCTGTTGTTTCAAATCCCCAAATACTCTCTGTTAAAGCATCATTAGGAAACTGGAGTGGGGAGGTTGGGGTGGTGAGGAAGGAGCCAGCTGTGCCTTCCAGGAGTTAAGATTGGCATTTCCTATAACTCCTGATCAGAGGAGCTTTTCCCTATGTTTACTGCTAAAAGCACATGCGGGCACTTAACGGACTCTCTGTAGGTAACTGCTAAATTAATGATTAGTATCTTCATGCCTTGCAGTGTCGCAGGCAGTGGGGATATAATGTGAACACACTGTCATACTTACCCTGTGTTATGGTTTGGATGAAAGCTGGTGGGAGACAATGCAGGAAGACCCAGAGGTAAAATGATTGGGTTATGAGAACCTTAACCCAATTTGTGAGTTAATGCCCTGACAAGGACTAACTGGCTGGTAGGGTGTAGTTGGAGAAGGTGGGTGATTGAGGGTGTGCCTTTGGGGTATACAGTTTGTATCTGGCATGGAGTCTCTCTGTGCATAGTGATGTGATCCCTTGAGTAGCTTCCCTCCATCACACTCTTCCAACATGATTTTCAGCCTCACCTCAAGCCCCAAGGAATAGAGCTGCCCTTTTATGGATGAAACTGTGAATCCCCAAATAAACCTTTCCTCCTAAAATTGTTCTTGTTAGGTCTTTTAGTCACAGCCATGAAAAAGCTGACTAAAACACCCTGTGTGCAGGGAATCTTTCTCTAGTGATGCCTGGCATGACAGGCATAACTCTCTACATGATCAAGCCTCATGCCCACATCACCCAAAGGGCTTAACTTTTGTGCCAAAGCAGAAATTCACTGGAAGGAACGCTGGGTAGAAAGTTTAGGAGTGGGAAACATGAGGCCTACAGCAGCAGTTCTAGAGGCCAAATATCCATGTCCTTCCCCAGAGTGGCCCCTAAACCTTCAAGACACCACTGGACAGCATTTCCAGCGCTACTCTTAACATTTGCTTTTACCCTTAATCTGTTCCTGGAATTTGAGATGAGACGTTTTTGAAGGATGCAGCACTTGAGATCATTTTGGCTGGAAGGATTTCTCAGAGCAACAAATGTTTGAGTGCCTCTTCTGCACCAGCAACTGTGATTGGTGCTGGGGGGGGGTGTGAAGTTCAGTGAGAAACTGCCCCTGCCCTAAAGTGAGGAACATAAAGTGTTTCCATGCTGATAGAAGCTAGAGCACAGTACCAAGGGGAGAGCACAAAGTGCTGAACCCAGCCTGCTAAGGATGTGGAGAGGCTTCCTGGAAGAGAGTACCTATACTGAGTCTAGCATTCCCGTCAGGAAGCTGAGAGTACATCACATTTAGGAGAACAAAGAATTAAAGCAGCCAAAAGTTAAAGAAAAATACAGGATAGTAGAATAGAAGGGACTTTAATAGGCCGGGATATTCTCTGATGAAGTGGAATTAACCTTAGAGTATTCTCCAAAAGCAGAGCTCCATGAGAACTCTGTTTCCTTCTCTACTGAATCCCAAGAAGATAGCATAGTGCCTGGAATATATTTGAATAAAGGGAAATGACTCCAGGGAATAAAATTTGCCGTTTATCCCCAAAGTAGCTGCATATTCATGCCCTAAGACTTCTTCTTCAGGCTCATAATCGAATAGCGTTGGGGTGTTATCCCAGACTGTAGCTTCCTTGGGTCACCTTGAGTATAAATTTATCCCATATTCCCAGAACTTGGCCTAGATTTTGGTGCATGCAAAAATGCTCAGTAAAACTTGCTGAATTTCCTTTTTTTTAAATTTTAATTTTATTTATTTAGTTTTTTATTTGTTGTTCTGGGGATTGAACCTATGGTCTTTTACATGAGGGAAGTGCAGTACCACTGAGCCCTACCCCTAGCCTTGAGTCTCCTTTCTTGGTGCAGGTTTGCCTGCCTTTTGCACATGCAGTGATCTTGTAGGGTAGGCATTCTAGG
This sequence comes from Aplodontia rufa, assembly GCA_004027875.1. Classification (NCBI taxonomy): domain Eukaryota; kingdom Metazoa; phylum Chordata; class Mammalia; order Rodentia; family Aplodontiidae; genus Aplodontia; species Aplodontia rufa. The sequence continues at coordinate 61,697 of PVKS010003962.1, forward strand.
GCATTGGGTTGTGTTTGGCACTTCTCTGGCTAGCTTTGCTGCTAGTGAAGGGGGAGTTCTTTTCTTCCAGCCTCATGTTTGTGGAGGAACTTCTGCCAGATGATGCCCTGGCCTCTTGCCCAACCTTTCCTCCTTCTTTTCCAGAGCAGAGCAGGAAGGAATTTCAATAAAATCCTGTGCTAATATGAATGTCAACAGCAATAAATAGTCCAGTTGGCCTCCATCCTCTGCCCACCCTGTTCTTAATGGAAACTGGCCAGGATTCTGCTCTGATGTGGGGTGAGGGAAACAGGAGGTAGATGGCCCCTGAAAGGCATTGGGAGCTATCTGGTTCAGTGTGCAGCCAACAGGGCACATTGCAAGTATCACTACCTTAAACTCTTATGCTTGGATGGAAACTAGTGCTTCTCATTAATCCTGCAATAACATGATCTTGAATTTTACTCTATTTAAAGTTTTGGCCCTCACTTGTCTTATGGCAGGTGACATCCACTGGCTCATGTTTCTTAAAGAAGAGCAAATCTACTTGTAGGCTGTAAGTTGTGAGGATTTGCCCTTTGTTTCTTCTCTTATTGCCCAGGGCCATTGTGAGGCAAGGCTACCCAAGGTCCGCACTGGGATGGGGAATGGGAGCAGCTCAACTCTGAAGATACAATCTGAACAGTAATAAAGCTGACACCTCAGTGTCCATTCTATGTTTTATGTCTAAGTTGGTTCTGAATGTGGAAGGGGATGAAAGTGTGTTATTCATTATCCTCCTCAAATTCTGCAGTTGCCAGACCCTTATCTCCAGGAGCATCGGAGACTCATGTGTTCTCAATGGTCTAATATCAGACACAGATCGGAAAATTTGCATTCATGAATTAATTAGCCCATTCATCTAGTCTTGTGTCTGTATTTAGTGCATATTTTAGTGTGTTTTTGCAGTGCACAGTCAGAATACAAAGCAATTGCAGACATTATTTATGGTTTCAGCAATCCCTCCAGTTGGGGTTAGCATTTTAATTGGAGTCACTGGGCTAGTTGCCATGTGCAGGTCCCCGCCCAGCAGCTTGCGTGTTCCAAGCAGCTGTGAGCCTGTTTTCAAGACAAGAGAGAATGTCTTCCCTCACTGAGGCATACTGTTTCTTCTGCCTGAATAGCCTGTGTGGCTTGTCTCAGCAGTTAGAAGATGTACGGTACAGGTGAGTACTCTGGAAACCCTGGAAGATGAATGCTCTTGTTTCTGATCACACATGGGTAGTAAATAGCTTTTTAAAAAAATCCCTTTAGGTTTATTATGTACAAATTTAAGCATTGTTTTTCACAATACTTCTAAGAAATGCACAAAGCATAAAAAATTGAAGTTACATATTCAGTATGTCAAATATATTACCTTTATTGATGAAAATAATTTGGGTTGTTATAAAACAAATTTTAGAAGAATTTAATTCCACAAACTTCAGCAACTAACCCCTCATTTCTTTTTTGTCTCTATAGCAGAACTCCTCAAAAGAGTGCTCTATTTTGTGTCTCCATTTCCTCTCCTCCATTCTCTTCTGAACCTAACTGTGGCGCAGTCTCTGCGGTATCTCACGATAATCCCCACCTCCTGCTATATATATATATTCTTGTGTGTTTCCCTCCTCTTCTGTATTAGTTAGCTTTTTGTCACTGTGTGTGACCAAAATACCAGACAAGAACAACTTAGAGGAGGATAAGTTTATTATGACTCCTGGTCTTAAAGATTCAGTCCATGGTTAAACCAACTTCATAACTCTGGGTGTGAAGTTGAGCAGAACATCATGGTGGAAAGGCATGGTGGAGGAAAGCAGTCACCTCACGGCAGCCATGAATCAGAGAGAGCATGAGGATAGATATATATTCCCCAAGGACACACCCACTGTGACCTGCTTCCTCCTGCCATACCCCACCTGCCTACAGTTACCATCCAATAATCCATTCAAACTATTGATCCATTGTTATGGTTTGGATGAAGTATTTCCCAAAAGCCCAGTATCTGAGACAATGCAAATGCTGAGAGGTGAAATGATTGGATTATGAGAGCCTTATTCCAATCAGTTAATTAATTAGCTGGTAGGGATTAATTGGGTGGTAACTGTAGGCTGATAGGGGTGGCTGGAGAAGGTGGGTCACTAGGGGTGTGCTTTTGGGGTGTATATTTTGGTTTGGAGTCTTTCTCTCTCTGCTTCCTGGCAATGCCCTGGGCTGCTTCCCTCTGCCAACTTTTCCACCATGATGACTAGCCTCACCTCCAGTCCAAAAGAATGAAGCTACCTTTCTATGGATTGAGAAACCATGAGCCCTTCAATAAACTTTTTCTCTTGAAATTGTTCTGATCAGGTCTTTGGGTCACAGCAGCAAAAAGCTGACCAAAACATCCGTCAAATGGTTTAGTCGACTGATGGAACACAGCTCTCATAATCTAATCATTTTACCTCTCATATTCCTGCATTATTTAAATTGAGTGTTTAGGGGGACATCTTATATTGAAACTATAACCCTTGAATGTGTGCTGGATAGCAGAAGTGATGAAATGAAAAGAACCTCTGTATCATGTGTCATTAGAGAATTGCAAATTAAAACGATAACACCTATGCACCTACTGGAATGGCTAAACTCCCAAACACCGACAACTCCAAATGTTGGTGAGGACGTGGAGTAACAGAAATTCTTGTTCATTGCTTGTGTGAAAGCAACTTGGAATATTTGGAAGACAGTGTGGTAGTTTCTTACAAAACTAAATATAGTTTACCACACAATCCAACAATTATGCTCCTTGGTATTTACCCAAGGGAGTTGAAAACTTATATTGACACAAAAACCTTTATTCATAATTGCCAAAACTTGGGAGCAACCAAGTTGTCCTTTAGTAGGTGAATGGATAAATTATAACACATCCAGACAATGGAAATGATTCAACACTAAACAGAAATTAACTACTGAGTCACACAGGACAGGCACAAACCCTAAAGACATATTATTATGTGAAAGAAACCAAACTGAAAAGGCTACATATATTATAATTCCAACCATGACATTTAAAAAAGGCAACACTGGAGACCGTGAGAAGATCAGTGGTTGCCAGTGGTTAGGCGTGGGGGAGAGGAAAGATTAAATGGAACAGGGCACTTTTTAGGCTAGTGAAACTGGATGTAATATATGTTAGGCATTTCCAGACACCAAGCCACCGTGCACTTAGGATGCCATGCGGAAGCTGGAGTCACACTTCTTGCATGTGCCCCTGGCCAACTGGGCCCTCAGATGACAGCAGCACCCAAGCTAGCACTAGTTGCTCAGCTACCAGCAGCAGCCCCACTATCTGTATAGTTGGCTTACCTGCTGCTGCACCCCAGCAGCTGGAGCTGATGGCCCAGGTGGTAAACACTGCTGCTAGTATGACTGTTGGCTCTGCTTTTGAGCCCATGTCAGGTCATGCCATCCCTGGGGGCTTCAGTGGAGGAAGTGATGCTGAGCCCTGAAAGCCTGATATCACTTACCAGGAGCCTTAGGGAAACCAGTCAGCACAGCAGCAGGAGCTTGATGGCTCTTGCTTTTATGAGATAAAACAATTTTTGGAGTGTTCCCAGAACCAGGGTAATGTTAAGCTCTGTGAAGTTTCTGCTAAAACAATGCAGAACTGCAAATGGATTAGTCCAATCTAGAAGTTCAGATTGAAGAAGTGGAAAACTGGCTTTGATGACCAAGTTACTTTAGCATAAAAATGTAATTGGTTGTGAAAATATGACATGTAAAACCATAAGTTAAACCTCTCTTAATAGCTCCATTGTTTCTGAATGGCAATGGGAGAGTTTTTTAACTGTATAGAAGTTCACTGAATTGGTGCAGAATATGAGGCAATTTGAGGCTGGGCAAATGTTTGCGTGGTCTCCTTAAACCAGCTATTTTGATGTTATTCTTTGTGTGTTAATTAGAATAACATTATTCTCTCCTGAAAACCATAAAAAATAAATTATGAATTATAAGTGTGGTCACATCATTATACCTGTCAAAACCCACAGAGCATATAACACAGAGTGAACCCTGAAATAAACTGTGGGCTTTGGTTTGTAATGATATGTCCGTGTTGGTTTACCAATTGTAGCAAATGCACCACTCCAGTGAGATAGTGATGTCTGTGGGTGGAGAGTTGAGAATTCCCTTATTTTCTGCTCAATTTTGCTGTGAATCTAAAACCAAGTCTTAACAAGTGATGTGATGTCATTTCTGAGAATAGGTTACCAAAGCCTGCACCTCTGTCTTGGCCACCTTATCTCCTGTGCACTCTCTCTCTCATATCACTTCTTCTGCAGGTAGCAAGCTGCTGTGCTGTGAGCTGCCCTAAGACAGGCCCACTTGGCCAGGAATAGATGATGCCTCAGACCAGCGGCCCACAGCGAAGTGCCAGAAGCCACGTGAGCAAACTTGGAAGGAGATCCTCATCTGTCAAGCCCTGAGGTGACTCCAGCCCCAGAGGACACCTTGACTGCTGTTACGTGTGAGACCCTGCAGACAGACGACAGACGACAGACGCTGAGTTGGGCTGCATCCAGGTTCCCAACCCACAAGAGCTGTGAGGTGATAAGTGCTTTAAGCTGCTAAGTGTGGGGTAATTTATCATGCAGCGCAGATAACAATGCACCCATTTATTGCTCTCTGGAGACAGCCCAAGGTCAGCAGGGATTTTAGTCTTCCGTTGACCTTCTCAGCTGTGTGATCATCCTCTCCTTGAAACTCTTTGGGCTTCTGCATCAATCTACTTTCTCAGTTTTTCTCCTACCTCCGGCTGCTACGTCTCAGGCTCTGTTGCTGGAGATTTTTCATTTTGCTCATCTTTACACTGTAGTGTTCTCCAAGCCTCAGGTCTCACATCTCAACTCTCCTTGAATGACTTTTACCTAGGTAATGGCTGTATCCAGTTATATAGTTTCAAAGATCATTATTACCTGATGACTCTTAAATTTTGTTATAAGCCTAGATTATCATTTGACTTGCAGACTCATACACCCAATAGTTCACTCAACATTTGCACTTAGATTTCTAAAAGGCATCTCAAATTTAGCTTATGCAAAAGTAAACACTTGATTTTTTCCCCCTTTCAAAAACTGATCTTCGGGGGTTGGGGAATTCAGCTCAGTGGCAGAGCGCTTGCAAAGCCCTGAGTTCGGTCCTCAGCCCTGAAAAAAAAAAACCGATCTTCCCACCAAATCATTTTCATTCTTCTGATGTCTCCTGGCAAGACCTAAGAGGCATCCTAGACTCTTCTCTTTCATGAACAGAAAATCCCAACAATTCTGGTTCTATATTCCAGATCTGACCACTTCTCAAGTTCTCCAAAGCTCCATTATCTCTCCTATTTTATTTTTTACTTTTTGTACCACGGGTTGTACCCAGGGGTGCTTAAGCACTAAGCCACATCCCCGCCCCTTTTTTATATATATTTTTTGAGACAGGGTCTCACTAAGTTGCTTAGGGCCTCTTCCAATTGCTCACTCACGCTCCTCCTGCCTCAACTCCTGAGCCACCAGATTTACAGGCTATTTTAACAATCTCTTTTTTTTTTTTTTTTTGAAGAGAGAGGGACAGTGAGAGAGAGAGACAGAGAAAGGGAGAAACAACTTTATTTAGTTTTTCACATGGCCCTAGTTGCTCCAACACTTAGTTGTGTACGTGGTGCTGGGGTTTGAACCCGGGTCCTTGCGCTTGCCAGGCAAGCTTCGAAACCGCTGAGCCACCGCTCCAGGCCATATTTTTAACAAACTCTAACTGGTGCTTTGCTTCCTTATTTGTACCCAATTTTCCAACTACAGTTGGATCAAGAAAACTGTCTGTCTATCTATCTGTCTATCTACCTATCATCTATCTATCTATCTCTGTCTATTCTTGCAATGCCAGGAGTAGAACCCAGGCCCTTGTGCATACTAGACAAGGGCTTCATGCCTGAGCTATACCTCCACCTCAGAGTAAGGTATTCGCACCTAAGTAAGATTGTGTTCTCTGTGCAGAGCCCTTGAGTAGCTTCCCATTTTTTTTTTCAATATAAAGCCAAAATCCCGGGAGGGCAATGTAGCTCAGTGGTAGAGCAGTTACCTAGACCTTGGGTTCAGTCCCTAATCCTGAGGGGGAAAAAAAAGCCGCCGTCTTTCCTGTGACATCTACGGCTGTATGTGATCTGCGCTCTATTTTCTCTCCGTCCTGCCTCCTGACGTTCTCTTCCTTGCTCATTAGCTGCTGCCTCTTTGCTGTCCCTCAACCTTGCCCCCAATACTCCTGCCTCAGGGGGTTAGCACCTGCTGTTCCTGTGCCTAGCATGCTCTTCCCTTGGCTCCATTTTGGCTCACATTGCCTCATCCCATCTGCATTCTAAGGGAGAAAATTAAGATGGGCAAAGGTAAATGTCAACTGAGGTAGCTCTTTTAAAGTCTGCTTTCCCAGAAGCCTCATGTTGTGTTTTCACTTACATCTCATTGGCCAGAACTGTGTTATATGTCTCCTCTACCTGCATGTAATTTTTAAAAAATGCCTTTTAAAAATGCTAGATGCATTACCATGCCAAAGTAAAATGGTGGTTTTATGTTTTCTATCTAGAAAGTCCCTCAAAGTCTCCTGTGTTGAAGGATTGGTCCCCAATGTAGCAATCAATGTTCAGAGGTGAGACTTTTAGGAAGTGATTTGAATCACGAGGACTCTCACCTCATCAGTGGATTAATCCGTTTGATGGACTGTTAATTTAAATGGACTACTGAGAGGTGGTAGAAATTATAGGCAGGTGGGGTATGGTTGCAGGAAGTAGGTCATTGTGGGGGGTGCTCGTAGGGACTATATCTTGTCCCTGGCTCCTTCCTTGCTCTCTGTCTCTCACTCTCTGCTTCCTGGTTACCTGCCATGAACTGAGCAGCTTTCCTCTGCTATGTCTTTCTGCCATGATTTTCTGCCTTCCTCAGGCCCAAAGCAATGAATCCAGCTTACCATGGACTGAAACTGATACCGTGAGCCAAAATAAACCTTTCCTCTTCCAAATTGTGTGTGTCAAGTATCTTGGTCACAGCCATGAAAAACCCTGACTAACAGAGGTATTTTTGTAGAGAAGAAGCGATGGAGAAATGGGAATTGGCTAAGTGTCTGACAGTGTGGGCCTCTTCCTGTTTTCAGTTCATGAAAGAATGTAACCATGTTCCATGCTTGTACTTGAATCTGGAAAGAATTCCAGGTAGGAAACATAGCATGTACAGAATTCTATGTACAAAGTCCATGACAAAGAGCTTTTCTGGGGCTGGATCTCAGATTGGGTGTGAGGGACAGAGACTAATTGCAGAGGAAGCTTTATTCGGTTATATACATATGTGATTGTTCAAATCAACATTGTCAATTTAAATTTGAAGAGGACAGGGATTGTGGCTGCTTAATTTCTGTATATAAAAGCCCAGTCTGCCTGAATAGGCAGTTGTTAATGAATGCCCTTCATAGAAATGATGACAAATGGTGTGAAACCATTTGATTGCATGGTCCTTTTTGATTAATGCATATTTACGACCCACGTTTGGAAGCCTGGAAATAGCTGCCAGGCCTATCCAAATTTGTGCTGGGTAATTGAATGCAACAATGTCACAAATGGCTTCTCCTAAATCATGCTTTTAGCTTTAGAAAAATTATAATGAAAAAATGAATAATCCTTTTGTTCTTTCCCCAGAAGCACATAAAGTGTATTTAGTTTCTACCCCGTGATGTGCTTAAGCCTCTGTGCCAGCATGACTTTCCTTCTCAGAGAAAAGCACAAGGCCTACCTGTTTCCCTTTACTTAGTAGCCTGTGTCCTTTCTTCTTTCCTTGCCAAGTATAGTTTGAAAGTTGAGGCAGCAGATCAGGAATGCTGTATGGAAAGCAGAGTTACTCTGCATTTTTCTGTTGCCAACCTGTCCTTCTATATGAGCCAGCATACTGTTGGAGAGGGTCACTAGGATGCCTGGGGAGGCCTTATATTTTAGTCCAGCCAAATAAAATTCTTCAGACTCAATGATTGATTGATTGATGAATGGATGGATGGATGGTACCAGGGATTGAACCCAGAGGTGCTTAACCACTGAGCCACATCCCCAGCCCTTTTTATTTTTTTTTGAAAATTTTGAGACAGAATCAGTAATTTAAACAGGATTTTTAAGTAGATGTTCAGTCTAGATTTGTCAAAGGTTCAGTCTTTTGGGCTTCTTCTCCTCCTTCCCCTGTGCTCCACAGGTGCATCTTTTGTATTTGTGTGTGGGGAAAGGACTGACAGCAGGGGAGGGACAATGGGCAATGTTTGACACAGCCTAAGCTGTGGTGTGACTCACCCTTAGAAAACAACCACTGAGAAGCAACTATTCCCAGCCCTAGATCTTCTCTGGAGCTGGCTGCTGAATCCTGGGGCCTGATCACCCATGATCACACTTGCCCTTGGCTTGAACAGACCTTGTATATCTTTCCTGGACAACTCCAGTGTCAGCTGTCATGGTGACCCTATCTTGAAAATCTCTTTGCTCTGTTGCTTTCTATTTACTCTGCTTCTTAATTGCACTTGATCTATCTGTCCATCTATGGCTCAACTGGCTGAGATTATTCACTCAGTCTCATATCTTCTAGGAAGGTGAGTGCTCATATCCTTATGTAACTGTCTCTGTCTCTAATCTCCATCTTCATATACATATCTACACCCACACGCATCCCTATAAGCATACCTATGTCTATGTTTAGCGACATCAATTAAGTGCAAGGACTCTAAAATTAAACTTTTTTCATTCAAATCTCTTTTCTGTTACTTACTAGCTGTGGATACTGCAGCAAGTTAGTAGGCCTGCCTGCACCTCAGTGTCCTTGTTTGGAAAATGGAGATACTAATAGTACCTAGTAGATAAGTTACAGTAAAGTGAAATAATACATAGAAAGGGTTGAGAAGAGGACCTGGGACATGGAAAACACCATGTAAATATTTGCTGCTATTGTTATTGTTGACTGCTTTCCCTATTGGAATATAAAATCCACAAAGGCAGAAACAGTATGCTGCATCGCCTGGTCCTTAAACAATGCCTGATATGTAGTAGGCCCTTACTTAGCTATTTGTTGTATGAATGAATAAATGAAATGTATTGAGAAAGAAAAAAAGAGAAAAATCTGATACACTTCAAAAAGATTCTCACCCTTTCACACTGCCCCTAGTGAAAGCTTATGCCCTTCTGAAGGTACTTACTTCTGCTTGGGGTTCTCCTATCCTCTAGGGAGGTGACAACCAGATTTTTAGTCTTTAATGGATTCTTCTAATAAAAACCCACCCTACCTCTGGGCCCCCAAGCCTATTAGGTGACCTGGTCCTGGGAGAGTCTTACCTCTGACCTCTCAAGTGTTCCTTCTCTTTCCCCACAGAATTTTGGTGACTTCCCAACACTGAGGTTAATACTGGTGTTTCCAACTCTGAGAACCTGGTATGTGGGCAGTGGGTGGGGCCATTTGCAACTGGGGAGGGAGGGATTTCAGGTAGCAGAGTTCAGCTTGCATACTGCTGCATGTACATGCATGTGTGACTGAGCAGCTCTCACTACCTGAATGCATCCATTCTTACCACGTGACATCCTGCTGCCTACTGCCATGGACTCTTTCCAGCTGCTGTGTTTATCCGTGTGGTTCAAGAGAGAACTGTCCTGATGGAGCTTGCTCTCCCCATAGCTCTGGCACTCACCGCTGTCCTCCCCTGTCATACTAGCTGCTGTAGTCCCGGCTGGAGGCTTTCCTTCTAAATTATCTAACCAAATATATCCTGTGCCACCCCACTAGTCAGTGTTCATGGAAATGAGCCTCTTTCTTTGATAAGAAGCTTTTTCATTCAATTTTTTAAAAATCACCTTTCAGTCTGACTTTTTGTTTTTGTTTTTCAGTACTGGTGATTGAACCCAGGGCTCTCTACCACTGAAATATGTCCCCAGCCCTTTTTATTTAGTTAGTTTTATTTTGAGACAATGGTCTCACCAAGTTGCTGAGACGGACCTTGAAGTTGTGATTCTCCTGCCTCAGCCCGGTGAATTGCTGGGATAACAGGCACCTTTCAGTTGGTCTTATCCTGGCTTTCCTCTCTGCCTCAGCACAGCACACCCCTTGCAGGATTGGACTCAAGATGACTTAGTCATTTAACTGTAACCTAGGGGTTTGTAATAAACCCACAGGGCACAGAGGTGTACCCCACAGGTAGTGATGAAGGATTTAAGTTTTGTCTGGTCCCACCCAAGTAAGACTCTTTTCTTTTGGGCATTGAAGTCCTGAATCTGCTCAGGGGATATCTGGGTAACCTAAGATGGGTTCACATATGACAGTTTAGAAGGGCTCAGAGTCTTGGAGCACAGGTGAGTTTCCTTCTGGTAGAAAAGTCACAGGACCCAACCTGCTGTTTTTAAAACCAGTGTTACTATTTGCGATAAAATCTCCAATTTCAAGTTTTCTTTCATCCTTTGAGGTCCTGAAAAGGGACCTTCTACTTTCTAATAGAAATGTAGCAAGCACGCAGCATTGTTTAGAATGGAGAGTTTAGAATGTCTAAGTGATATTGCAGAACGCTGCATGTTTGTTCCTTACTCTTTTGATTTTGCTGGAGGAAATCAGATAGGAATTCTGGTGATAACGAGTCCCTTGACATGTATTGTATGGTAAGAAGGTGAGTAAGATCAGGGAAATGCAATAGAGTGATGGGGGAAAGGGATTCCTAGTTTAGACAGGATGATCAGGGGATGCCACTCTGATTTTTATAAAGAGACTTAAAGGAAATGAAGGACTGAACCATGGGAAGAGCACTTCAGCCAGAGATACATAAACGTACACACTGAGGTAGGAATATGAGTGTCGCATTTGGGGGTCACCAGGGAGGTACCAATGTGGTGATCCCTTGATATGATCCCCCTTGTTGGTGCACTTAAACAGGCCCTGTTAAGTCCAGATCAAGGATCCTAGCCCCCATCTCTGACCTTCCCATCACCCCTGACCATCCCCAAGTATCCTGGCATCAGAGGCCCAGCAAACCTCTTCCTCTGGCTTTACTCTCCAAGACTCAGTTGCTCTGGTGTTAGCTTTGTAGCCTGTTCCCTCTCTCCTTCCCAGGCCTTACATTTTAATTTACAAAACCACCTGTAAATTTTTTTTTAAATTGAAATTGACTCTTTCCATTTTAGTTATAACAATTCTGTTTTTGTTTGAGGCAAGCATATGCCTCAATGCAGTCACATACAAGGCCAGGAATAATAACTTACTACCTTGGCTTTTCCCCACTACTCCTGCCCCCACTCCCTGGACCTCTGGTTTGTACACCTTCGATTCCATAAAATTTTCTTCTGGAATTGTGACCTGTGACTTCTCAATTTCCAAAAGCAATGACTGTTTTCAGTCCTCATCTTCAAGGGCTTACCACAGAATCAGGTACCATGGATCATATGATGCTTCCAGAAACTACACCTACCTTATACCACTAACTACTCATTAATTCAAAGTGCATATATTGAGGGACAACCATGAAAGATACTGATGCAAATTATGGGTGTAGGGATTAAACACACACACACACACACACACACACACACCCCACCTTTTCTGGAGGGAACCACAATCCGATGGGGGCTGAGCAGGCTGGGGGTGCTGAAGGAGTGCACAGGAGGGCACCTCACCTGGCTGGTGATGGCTCAGGGAAGCTTTCCTTTAACCTCTGAGCATGCTTTGACTGATTTTGCATAGCCTGGTTCTTCCTTGCCTGTATTTTCTGCCCACCTGGGTGTCTCAGTCTTCTTGTCCCGCCCCTGCAGTTGAACATTTCATGTGCTTCCTCTCACATGTTTCTCCTCTACATTCTCTCCCCTAAATATCTTGACCTTTCTTTTTTAAAATTTATTTTTCCCTCTTCTTTCATTAGTTTTATAGTTGTAGATGTTGACTGGATTTGTTGTCACATATCCATACATGCACACAATATAGCAATGTAACTGAGCCAGTGTCACTCCCCAGCACTTCCCCCTCCCTTCCTCCCTTCCTCCACTGATCTCCCTGTGATTCTCATGAGATTTATCCCCACCTCTCTTTTAGATCTTATCCTTTCCTAGTGCTTCTGCCCTGATTACGCACCCATGTCCCTGTCTTTAGTCTGTTCTTGCCTCCAGAGTCAGCTCCTGACTTACCTGCCCTTCTAGGTCCTCACTTTTGGACTTCTGGAGTCTCCTTCCTTTTCAGCCTCTTTTTAAAATTAACCCTGACTAAATTTCCCATTCTGGTTTAAGAGTTCCAATTCCACATTCTAGGAGAAAGATTCTGGTTGACTTTGTTTGAACCAGCAATCGACATTTGGTCATCAGTGTGGGTCACACTGGACAAAGGTGCTGACCCCACCCCCCGCTGTGGGTGAGGAGGGCAGTGATCATGGTGAGCTGATAGCCTGCTCAAAATGTCCATATTTCTTTAAAGTAAATTGTGAGAAGCCTATCTAGTGTCAAGCAATGGTGGAACTGGGGAGTGCACACCACAAGGATTTTAAATTGCAAATTGATGTTACAATTTGAAGAGTAGGTGTCAAATTTGGACAAGCTGTATACAGTGAATAACTCTGTAGGAAGAGCTCTATATTTCTTTAGAAAAAAGGTTTTGAGTCTTTCCAAGTTCAGTACCATACAATGTTTTTTTTTCCATTTCAGTCAAATAGTTTATTTATCTGAGATCTTTCTAGTCCTTCACTTTTTTTTTTATTGGTTCAACATAGTCTTACATATTGGAGGGAATTGTTGTTACAGATGCATGCATACATAGGTTCAGGATCTCCCTACCCTTCACACATTCTCAGATCTCATTTCTCCTCTGTAACACCCCCATGTTATAGATAGAAATGAGCATATACATGTATATTTATTATTGAAATTTTATAGATTTATATGTCTGCCTGAGTATGGTTTGATTTAGCTTGAAAATAATTCTTTTTAAAGAGAGAGACAGAGAAAGAGAGAATCAATTTTATTTAGTTTTTCATGTGGCTTTCATTGCTCCGACACTTCATTGTGTATGTGGTGCTGGGGTTCAAACCCATGTCCTTGTGCATGTGAGGCAAGTACTGTATCCACTGAGTCACCGCTCCAGTCCCAACCTTGAAAAAATTTGAAGAGAAATGTTAGAAGTGATCTTAGAGAAAGTCAATATGAAGTTCTCTTTGTGGGGGTGGTGGGTGGTGGGAATAAATAAAACCTGTGTTCTACTTTCCAGTGTATATGAATCAGTATGGGTTTGCCACTTCTTAACCAGTGGGACCATTCAGATTAATGGAAATCAATATTTTGAATATTAACCTTGAACAAGACTCCTTTGGGTCTTTTGGGTTTACTAAAATTGCTTATTAATATGTCCAATATACCACATACACAATTAAGTGTCAGAGAAACAAAGGCCAGATGAAAAAAATAAATAAAGTTGATTCTCGTCTTTCTTTCTCACTCACTCTATCCCTCTTTCTAAATAAAACAAAACAAGAGTCAGATTGTTGGATAGGGTCCAGTGTAATGTTGCAGAATGATTATCAAATGCAAATATTTAGCATTATTACTATGTGGCACATTGTCTGACAGTGACTGACCAAATTAAAAAAAAAAACCCAGAAGAGCCCAGAAAATAATTTTATTTGAAATGAAAAACAGGGCCAGAGCAGTGGCTCTGTGGTTACAGCACTTGCCTGGCATGTGCAAGGATGCAGTTCGAACCCCAGCACCACATACACAACGAAGAGTTGGCGCAATGAAAGCCACGTGAAAACTAAATAAAACTGATTCCTTCTTTCTCTCTTTCTCACTGTCCCTCTCTCTTTAAAAAAAAAGAAAATGAAATGAAAAATAATACGGACTAGTGAGTAACTCCCTTTGTCACTCCTAAACCTGAGATTGAAACTGCAATAAGGTAAGTTCTACCGCTTCTGATTGTAGACAGGATTATGAGACAGGCTCTACTTGAGGCTCGCACGGGATAACTACTGTTAGAATTATCATCTTTTTGAACTGTCAAAATAATTGGGTGGTAACCAGAGCAGATGATACCAATGTTGTGGAAGAGGGAATCAACACTAAAGGGCTGTGATGTGTTCAGTATCAATCAACTAGTGAGCAACAGGACAGGGATGAGAATGGGGAGCTCCTGAGTCTCTGGCTCCTGCTTTCCTGTTAGTATCTTTATTATGGTTCCATCATTGGGTCCACTCTTAACTTTTAGCAATGGAGTCATGACTGGACATATACTGAGAGACAAGGTTTCCAGTTTTCAGTGCTAAAAAAATCTTACATGGTTTACCTTCATAGAGGACAAGTTAAATGAATTATTAGATGTATTACTGCATGTATTAAAAATAAAGCTGTGTACTGATATAGAATAATCACTAAGAAATATTTATAGAACTTTTTATTTTTGTATACTTCAAGACTCATACACTCCAAAAATAGTACAGAGTTCTTGTTGTTTTTCACTCAGTGTCCCTAATGATAACATTATATGTAAGCATAAAATTGACATTTGTGCAATATTATCAATTCAAACAGAGACTTATTTGGATTTCTAAAAATATTTTTAAATAAAAAAGGTGAGATATGGAGGGTGGGAATATGGGGGAATCATCTCAGACGGAGATCTCTGACCTCCACAAGATATCCATTTAATTCAAGGGTTCTTCTAGGGGAAACAGTAACATGGGGAACCCAAGATGGGTATCCATGACATGGCATTGGCCCTGGATAACTAAGTATATATTCATTTGTTCTTGAATGTTTGATAATGTTTCCCCCTCAATTGTATCTCCATATTCATCTAATTAAAAAAATATTCCAAACAAAAAAAACTGTCACTGAGAATTTATAGAATTTTTATTATTATTCCCTAAACTCTACAATATAATGATATTTACACAGGAAAAAAAGGTGAGATAGCATATATTATATACATTATTTATTTGTTTTAAAAGTGAAGGGAAGGGGCTGGAGCGGTGGCTCAGGGGTTGTGGCACTTGCCTGGCATGTGCAAGTATGTGAGTTTAAACCCTAGCACCCACGTACACAAACTAAGTGTCGGAACAATGAAAGCCATGTGAAAAACTCAATAAAAATTGATTCTCTCTCTCTCTCTCTCTCTCTCTCTCCCTCTGTCTCAAAAATAAATAAATAAATAAATAAAAGTGAAGGGAAGGATGTATGTGTTTATTTATTCCATATGCCTAGCATTATCTTTGGAAGTACATAAAATAAACTAGATACATTGTGTGTCCTCTAGGGAGCACTGGGCAGCAATGTACAGAAGAGGTAGAGAGAATTTTAACTACATATATTTTTTAATTCTAATCTATTTTAAAAAGTAAATAAGGCTATTTCAATATATTCATACAAAAGAATCTCATTTTTCTCAGTGAAAAAATGCAAGATAAATACGTGTGCATGCACATCATGTCCCACGTGTGTGTCTTTGCTTCCATATGCATAGCTATCTCTGGAAGATAAGAAACTGGTGACATTGATTTGCCTCTAAGGGGAAAATTAGGCAGCAGGGGGACAGAGGTGGGAGGGAGAACATCCACTATACACCCTTTTGAATTTAGACTATATGATTTTAATTCCCTTTCAGCAAAATAAGGAAAATTGAAAAAATAAATCCTAAAAAGGATTTTACTTTGTAATATTTTTCCCCTTCTAAAATATTCAGCAGCTTTCCAGCTACTCTCTGGCTGAAATCCAAATTTCTTAACTTGACATTCAGGTTTTTTTGCAACTTGGTCTCATTATTTCCTGCCTGGAGCTTTCTGTTCTACCTAAAATGTTTTACTTTCTCTTTCCTCATAATGGTGCACATTCTGGCATTGATTTCTTCTCTTCCCCTTCCCTAGCCATTAAATATCAGCTGAGGGGGATGTAACTTTGTGGCAGTTACTCCTTCTGAGGGAAAAAAAGGTCAGGTCAGGTTCATTTCTGTGAACTCTTCCCTTTCATGAAATCCCCTGGCTCTCTGCTTTCTGTGACTTCTTTCCCTTCTAAATTCCTATAGCACAGTATGGTCTGCTTTACACATTGGGTTCTTAGCCCATGCTCTCTTGTGTTATGTGCAATGTCCCCAAACAAGATTACGTGATCTTTGCTGTGGCGTAGTATGACCATTTCCTGAAATCCTTTTCCTGGCTGAGCCTTATACTTGGTTGATGTTCCCATGATGCCTTTTGACTAGTCTCTCCCCCCCCCATATTTTTATTGGTGTATTATAGTTGTACATATTGGTGGGATTTGTTGTTACATATTCATACCTGCATACAATATAACAATATAATTTGGCCAATTTCAGTCCCCAGCATTCCCCTACTCCCTCCCTACCTTCTACCCCATGGTCCCTTTTCCTTTTCTCTATTGATCTCCCTTTGATTTTTTGGAGATCCACCCCTACCTTTGTTTTCCTTTTTTCTCTCTCACTCTTTCACTTAATATAAAGCTCTCAAATTCCAGCCATTTTCCTGCAAATGATATAATTTCATTTTTTCTTTACGGCTGAATCAAATTCCAATGTGTATATATATGTAGATATATCACAATTGCTTTATCCATTCATCTGTTGATACTCACCCAGGCTGGTCCCATAGTTTGGCTGTTGTGAATTGTGCTGTTTTAAACATGGGTATGTGTGTATCACTGTAGTAAGATGGTCTTACTTCTTCAGGATAAACACTGAGAATTTGCATATAACTGGGTCATATGGTGGTTCCATGCCTAGTATTCTGAGGAACGTCCATACTGATTTCCATAGTTCTAATTTACAGTTCCACCAACTGTGTAAAAGAGTTCCTTTGTTTCCATATAATAATAATAAGAATGCAATATTATTTGTATTCTTGATGACTGCCATTGTGACTGGTGAAAGATGAAATCTCAGAATTGTTTTGCAATTTAATTTCTTTCTTGTGAACATTTTATTTCATACATATGTTTGCCTATACCATAATACCTATTGTATTATGGTAATAAGAAATTGTTTATCAGCTCCAAAATACTCTAGCAGAGAAAAAGAGGACAAAGTAAGAGTTAAAGCCCCCCAAAACACAGAGGGCTTGAAAATTGATATATTTTTAAATATAACATTTCAGAGAAACAAACTACATAATAAAAATTTCCCTCTTTTTCATTTGGCTCATTTAGCTGGCTGCATTTTAGAAACTAAGCCCTGTTTTTCCTGGTAACCATGGTGAGTTAATTAGCCTTTCTGATATGTTATCAACTAGTTCTCAAGGTCCTCATTTTGAATAATGGCAAAATTGGATTCAAATCTTGGCAAGTCTGATCTTTAAATCCACATGGTGTCTAAGCCTGTGTTCTTTCTTTCATAGCATTGTATGAAGATCTAATAGAGACAAAGTAAAAAATATTGTTCTTGAGGACTATATTCCATTATTTCTATACTGCATATTTCCTTCCTTTCCATACTTCATGGCTGTGTACATATTTGGTGCAGCCAGTTCCCAAAGGTTCCACATAGACAGCTTTAGAATTAGAAAACTTCTAAAAAAAATCTTGATCTTTACAACAAACAACAATACTAACAGCTTATATTTGATTAAATCTTTACTTAATTAGGCACCATTTGAGGTACATTATCTGTGTTTACATTAATAGATGGAGTTGGGGAGTTGGCACTATTGTTAGATACCCAATAGAGGGTAAATAACTTGACCATGATTATAAGGCTAAGTGAGAGAACCAGGATTCAAATGCAGATCTTTTGCTCCCCCTTCACTGGGTCTTTGTGCTTAATCTTATCTTTATGTTATTGCTTTTTAAAAGATTAGTCACATGGACAAGTAACTTATTAATACTTGTCTTCTTTTCTAACTAGATGGGAAAATCTTAAAGTAGGGATCATGCCTCTAAATGATTCATAGTACAGGAATCTGGCATACTCAGTACTCACTCTTCCAGAATGAATATATAAATAAATACCTGAAAACGTTATGCTTATTAACACTACATTTATGGTGTACCACACTTTCTGTGAAGTTTTTCCAATTCAGCTCATAAACTGAGCTCTTGTCTCCTAACTGGTTAATTTTCTTTGTTGGTTCTGCTAATTTAGTATTTTCTGGGTACTAGCTTTTATCATTGACTGTGATATTACTACATGTTTAAGACTTTAAGGTTTGAAAAGACCCTTCATAAATATTAACTGCTTTTATTTCTTACAGCAATATACTTATAATATTATATTTATTTTTAGAAGAGAAAATGGAAATTTAAGAAGACAGCCCTTGGGCTGGAGCAGTGGCTCTGTGGTTACCAGGCATGCACAAGCACATGGATTCAAACCCCAGCACTCATGTACACAGTTAAGTGTCAGAGCAATGAAAGGCATGTGAAAAACTCAATAAAAATTGATTATCTGTCTCTCACACACACTGTCCTTCTATCTTAAAAAAAAAAAAAGGAGAGAGCCCTTGGCAACTCACTGGAGGTTTTTGAAAAGGAGAGTGATGTGAGCATAGCCCTGGTAGAGAAGACTAATGTGAACCACAGCATGTAGGATAGATAGTGGGGGTGGAGTCCAGAGGAAGGTAGACAACTTAGCTTTTGGCTGCTATTATAGTCTAGGCTATGTGAAACGGAACCAGGAGGGCACATCAAGAGGGAAACCTTTTTTCTTTAACAAGAACTGTTTTCAAAGAGTATAACATTCTCCAGACAATATAATGTTACCCTCCTTCCCAACCCTATGTGTAGGATTCATTGTAGAGGTGAAGCTACATAATTTAGACTTTGGAGATCAAGCAGTAAGGCTATTAGATTGGTTATATTGCACATCCTCAAAACTAGGTAGTCATCCTTGACTACCTCTTTCAGCTTTGCTCTTCACATTCATTTGACTCACAAGTCCTGCTGATTTTACCATCTTAATTATTCTCATAATTATTTCCTCTATCTAATTTGTCATTGGCTTCATCAAAAATTCCTTGACTTCCCTAGGCAAAGCTAGGTGTCTTCCATTTGCCTATCATATTTTGTCATGATTTTATTGTAGGACCAAGAATTTATTCACTTTGTATTGGAAACAGTAGTTAACTCCTTTTTCACCCATCAATGAAATTCTTTTTCTTCTTTCTTTTTTTTTAAAGAGAGAGACAGAGAGAAAGAGAGAGAATTGATTTTATTTCATTTTTCATGTGACTTTCATTGTTCTAACACTTCATTGTATACATGGTGCTGGGGTTTGAGCCTGCATCCTCATGCATGTAAGGCAAGCGCCATAACTGCTGAGCCACAGTGCCAGCCCCTCAATAATGAAGTTCTATTTTTTTTCTTTTTCTTTCTTTCTTTTTTTTTTTTTAAGAGAGAGGACAGTGAGGAGAGAGAGAGAGAGAGAGAAGAAAATACATTTTTATTGAGTTTTTCACATGGCTTTTGTTGTTCTGACACTTAGTTGTGTTCGTGGGTGCTGGGGTTTGAACCCATGTACCTGCGCATGCTGGGCAAGCACCATAACTGCACAGCCACCGCCTCCAGCCCCAACAATGAAATTTTTTTTTTTAAAGAGAAGGACAGTGAGAGAGAGAGAGAGAGAGAGAAAGAGAGAGAGACAGAGAGGGTCAATTTTTATTGAGGTTTACACATGGCTTTTGTTGCTCCAACACTTATTTGTGTACTTGGGTGCTGGGGTTTGAACCCGTGTTCTCGTGCATGCCAGACAAGGGCATTAACCACCAAGCCACCGCTCCAGCCCCAACAATGAAATTTTTAAGAGCAGTGCCTTCTTAGAAAATCTTGGGCAGGAGCATTTGGCCCACACTCTTGACCCATGCCCTTGCCAGAAAAAAGTAACATGAGGACAAAGCCTAAATGGAGGGAAAATGTGTGCAATTGTGTAACTCTACCCTGGCTCACCTCTTGTCCAGCTCCTAGCAACTGTCAGTCTGTAAATATTAACACTCCACATCACAGGGTTGCTGTTTCTCCCTCTGTGATGGCTCACATTCTCTCTTGTATGTGTATTCTTTATCCCCAAAGCTTCTCACTCTTGAGATAGCCCACATTCTCCTTTGAAATGTGACTCTTTTTCTAAAGAAACCCCTGTGTGTCTGAAAAAATAAAAAAGAAAATCTAGGGATGGGGTTGTAGTTCAGTTGTAAAGTATATGCTTACCAAGTGCAAGGCCCTAGGCTTCAATTTCCAGCACACACATACACATTTAAAAAAAGCTTTATCTCTAGTGCCTACCATATAGTAAGGCTCAATGACTGTGGAAAGCCAATGACCTCGATATTTTTTATCTGATGGGATAAATAGCACATTCACTGCATTCTTACCATGTATTAAGCATTTGAATGAAAAGATGAGAAAAAAATCTCTTCTGGAAGAAGCCAGATGATAGCAAGGAGAAATCTTATTAAAAACAAACTATATCTGGGGCTGGAGTGGTGGTTCAGTGGTTATGGCACTTGCCTGGCATATGTAAAGACGGGGTTTCTAATCCCAGCACCTCATGTACACAAGGAAGTAACTGAGCAGTGAAAGGCACACAAAAAACTAAAATTATTCTCTCTCTCACTGTCCCTCTTTTTTTTTTTTTAAAGAAAGAGGGGACAGTGAGAGAGAGAGACAGAGGGAATCAATTTTTATTTAGTTTTTCACATGGCTTTTGTTGCTCCTAGACTTCGTTGTGTACCTGGTGCTGGGGTTTGAACTCGCATACTTGTGCATGACAGGCAAGCACCATAACCACTGAGCCACCACTCCAGCCCTGTTTTTTTTTTTTTAAGAGAGGACAGTGAAAGAGAGAGAGAGAGAGAGAGGCACACACACACAGAGAGAATCAATTTTTTATTGAGTTTTTCACATGGCCCTCATTGCTCTGACACTTAGTTGTGTACTTGGGTGCTGGGATTGGAACTCGTGTATTTGCCCATGCCTGGCAAGTGATGTAACCACCAAGCCACTGCTCCAGCACCTTACTGTCCCTCTTAAAAAAAAAACAAACTGCATCATCTTAGATCAGTTTTTTTTTAATTAAAGAGAGAAGGACAGAGAGAAGAGAGAGAGAGAGAGAGAGAGAGAGAGAGAATCAATTTTTATTGAGTTTTTTCACATGGCTTTCATTGCTCTGATACTTAATTGTGTACGTGGGTGCTGGGATTTGAACCCGTGTATTTGTGCATGCCAGGCAAGCACTGTAACCGCCAAGCTACCACTCCAGCCCCTTAGATCAGTTTTTTTTTTTTTAAAGCGAGAGGGACAGTGAGAGAGACAGAGAAAGAGAGAAATAACTTTATTTAGTTTTTCATATGGCCTTAGTTGCTCCAACACTCAGTTGTGTATGTGGTGCTGGGGTTTGAACCTGGGTCCTGGTGCTTGCCAGGCAAGCGCCGAAACCGCTGAGCCACCGATCCAGCCCCTTAGATCAGTTTTTTAATATCAAATCTCAGTTCCTTATTTTTAAGATCTATAAAATATATATTTTAATCCTTACAAGAATTAGTAAAATAGCAAAGCTATAAGGCAATGCAATGTTACAAATTCTTCTACAGACTAAAATGAACTATTGTATTTAAGGAACTTCACACTGTAACAGATATAGTTGTTTTTATGAAGATGAGCCAAGCACAGCAATAATCACAACGCAAGGGTAAATCTTAAGTTTCTCAGAAATTGTGAGTATATATCTTGGGAATGAATCATGAAAGTCTTTAAGGTGAAAGCCTTAGATATCTCTAAGAGCCTTAGACATCAAGAAATCCTAGATCTGGAGTCAAAAGCTCAAATATGATAACTATTAGGCAGTTTCTCAGAATTTGGGGACATTAGAATCAGCCATGATACTTAAAAGGCAAACCAATGGCTGGGCTCCACCCTGAACTAATCAGAATTTCTAGGAATAGCATGCATCCTTGGCAGCATGAGTATGGTTTTAAATTTAAAGACTCCTAATGATCAGCCAGAGTTGAGAACCCTGCCATTCTAAACCATTGAAGGCAAGATGGGCAAACAGGAGTGTAGTTTCTTATTAACTTCCGTTAATTATTGCAATGGAATTTGCCAGCTTCTTTGAAAAAGTCCAAAATTTAATGTGAAATTTTCCGAATTTCAAAATGTTGACAAATATTTTAGAGTGTTTGAGCTGGGTGTGGTGGAGCTCACCTGTAATACCAGCAATTTGGAAGGCTGAGGCAGAAGGATCGCTAGTTGGAGGCCAGCCTTACAATGTAATGAATACCTTCTCTCAAAAAATAAAAAGGCCTGGGGATGTGGCTCATTGGTGGAGTGGCCCCGGTTTCAGCCCCCTGCACAAACACATACATAAAAGTGTTTGAAAAACACTGGGCGGGATAGGGGGGTGGGAAGGGTCGGTAAAGAAAACATGGATATTGGGCGTCAGTTATGTAACCTTCCTTCTAGTTCAACCCCTGGCTTAGAGAAACATTCTGAATAGTTATATAACTTATCCAAGATTACACAGCAAATCAGACTGAGTCGCGACTAAAACCAGTTCATTATAATCTAATTAACATTATTTTATGTCAAGGAAGGGACATTTTGGGGATGTGATTTAAAACTGGTTAAGACTTTGGGAAGACAGAGGTCGATCTACGTTCAAGGAAGCTAGAGAGCTGTGCCTCTCAGCATCCCACCCAAGACGGCAAAATCCGGTGAGGAGTAACCTAATGCCAAGGCCCTCAAGGGGCACCTAGAACCGACCACGCATGCGCCTTCCACTGACGGCGTCGCGGAGGGGCAGGGCGGGTTAAGAGCGCTGAATTACGACCTCGCCTGGAGACGCTCACGACTCTGTCGTAAAGCCTGTGTGTGGCGCGTGCGCAGGATGCTTCCTTTTCGGCTAACCAGCGCGGTCGCTGCTGTGGGGATCCATACTGCGCAGCCCGGCCGTCGCCATGGTGAAGCTGAGCAAAGAAGCTAAACAGCGGCTGCAGCAGCTGTTCAAGGGCGGCCAGTTTGCCATCCGTTGGGGCTTTATTCCTCTCGTGATTTATCTGGGTCAGTGGGAAAAGAACCTGGTGGTGGTGGGGGGAGACCGGCGGGAAGGGGTTAATGGAGTGTGCGACTCCATCTTTGGCCTTCGCGGGCAGAAGGAAACGGGACCCCGCAGTCCAGGCCCTCTGAAACTGTTCGGTCAGTAATGACTCGACGTCTGTAGGTAGAAGCGACTGAGTCGCTCTTTGGTACTTAGTGGATTTGCAGGGCGTTTCTCCCTTCTCCAGGTGGGTCTAAGGGGAAAGAAGCCAGGACTGGAAATACAGACACCTCATGCGTACGTCACTGTCTTGAAGCATGATTATGACAGTAGTTGGATGCCTCTGCTTTCTCACCTGTGCGGTGAAGTGTTTGGATGACTGTTGGTCATACATTGCTCAAGGCCACACAGTTATGCCAAGTCAAGCGGGCTGTGGGCTCAGGCAGTGGTGCTCATTCTCATGACCAAAAATCAAGTGCCCAGGCACAGATTTTTCACCTAGGACTGCACCCTGGGATCTTACCGGGTTTCTAACTGGGTAGTTTTTCCCGGGAAGATGGCGAAAGGGAGATTTTTAGCTCCGTAACACTTGTCAATTTGAGCACATAGTTTGACGTTTGTAAAACTCAGTTTCACATTTTGAAATAGGATTTTCACAAGATGCTGCTTCCACTTTGTTTTAGATGTCATGCAGTGTTTAGATAAAGTACATTCACTCTTTTTAAGAAAGAATCAGTTTTCATCTGGCTTTTGTCTCTCTGAAACTTAGTTGTGTGTGTGGTTCTGGGGTTTGAACTTGGGTCCTTGCTCATACCAGGCAAGCACTTTGACTGCTGAGCCACTGCTCCAGTCCATTCATTCACTCTTATTTTTCACAGTCTTTTTTTTTAAAGGGTGGGGCAGTGAGAGAAAAGAACTAATTTTATTTAGTTTTTCATGTGGCTTTCATTGTTCTGACACTTTGTTGTGTAGGAGGTGCTGGGATTCAAACCCACGTACTCCTGCATGCCAGGCAAGTGCTGTTACCTCCGAGCCACCTTTCCAGCCCCTTGACACAGTCTTTGATCAGACTGAATATTCTTGGGGCAGCCGGGGTTCCAAATTTCCCATGAGTTTCAAGCCACCTGTGGTTACCTGGAGATGCTTTGGTATATAGAACTTGAAGATCTTTTTCCCCTTTCTCGCAGTGCTTTCCTTTAGTACACTAGAGTTTATTTTCCTTTGATGCATACTGATTCCCCTTCCTAAGGCTACCATTATGTTGATTTTTTTCACCCTAGCATCCAATTCAGGTTATTTGAAATTTATGTTAAGCTGTCTTTCCAGTACTTACTTCTTATTTATTGTTGGCCTTTCCTTTACACTATATGTGCAATTAAATTTTATGTTTAAATCAATTTCAAGGTTCTTTTATTCACACTAAAACCTGCAACTGCACATTAATGTCTTATATAATAGGTTCAAAAATACTTTTTAGGACTTCATGGAGTATTGTGATTTAAAATGTGACAGAAAGTAACATGGTGATAAACAGTCTGGACATTTACTAACAAAAAGTTTTTAATGAGCCATTAGTTGAAAGACAGGTTTCCTTGGTCTCTTGTCTTTCTACAATTTTGTGTGCAGAGGCTCTGATGACTCTTGGTTCCATATTATCTTTTGAGGGTGTTCATAGAACAAACAGCTTTGGAGTAATACCTCCCTCCAGAGCCAAGGGGGGGGGGTATTATAGCGCATTACAAAAATTTCTGGTTACCTAAGCTCAGGATTCATCTCCTGTATATGTGGAGGTGTCAGCTGGCCCTGTACCTGGGGCTTTGCATCAGGTCCTGGTTGATGTGATGATACTCTGACTACAGCTGTTGCTGGGAGTAATAAATTTTCCATTGTCTGTGACTCTGACTCAAAATCTTGTGTCTTCTACGATTATCTGTGAAATTAACTGGAAGGCTAGTTTGTTGTCTTAAAGATAGGGTAAAATGACTAATAAAATTTAAACAAATTAGCATATATCGTCAAATTAATTTATAAGTAAAAAGTTTATTTAGTCATACTTGTAAGAATCAATTAGGTTGTTAATTATTAAATGATTTCTCCCTTTTCTATCATTAGCTTTTGCTTTATAAAATAAGAGGTTTGTGGGCTGGAGCGGTGGCTCAGCGGTTTCGGCGCTTGCCTGGCAAG